>CAJQZJ010032981.1:3951736-3974242 GCA_907164525.1 Lophiomys imhausi | reverse complement strand
TCTCTTGACTCCTAAACAACTCAAAATTTAATTATGAGACTCGAGCTATCTGTTCTTCAACCACTTCAGAGACCTGAGAGGGATAAATATATCTGATTTTATAGGAAGTACAGGGCCTGCAGCTTCCAAAACTAAGAAATGACATACCTGTGGCTGCCTGGACAGTTCCCATTTTTTCTCCATGCATTACAGCATCGATCTTCAGTCATTTGGCCCCGTTTCTCTGACAGACATTGATTGTAGAGCAGGGGTTATGAAGCACTTACCTACCCTGTCTTGGCGGAGCTAGGCTGTCGACTTACCTGCTTCCAGGTTTTGTCCTTTTTGGACGGCATTTTGTCTACAGTTGGGGCAAGGGGCTTTTCCTACCAAGAGATAGGCTTGCGACTAATTCAATCATCTCCTACTGGAGATTCTCCAATGCTCATCTTCTACTTGGAGGAGAATGGGGGTGCTGTCAGGAGTTGACATGTCTTGAATAAAAAAAATCTAAACTTACGAAAACATCTTTGAATGCCATATTCTGCAGATCTCTTGAAGTTTTTGATGAGGCCCTATCTATCTCTTATATTAGGGTAAGCAGATGTTGCTTGTCTCCGGCCGGTTTATTTCTGATTAGCTTAGAAAGTAACAATAATAGGCTGTCATAGTACCTAACAGAATGACCGGCTTGCATAACCATTAGTTTGCATTTCTTAATTATCCTAAACAGTTTATGACAGTTAGTAGTAAAAGGCTGAAACATCACATTTCATTTTTTTTTTCTTTACCTCCTAACCCTTCCATCCCATTTCTCTGGGGTGGGGTGCCCTTATATAAAAGTCCCTCATCTCAGTTGAGCGGTCATATGAGGGCTAAGAGCCTCTTCATTCATTGGGGAATCTACAAAGCAGTTCCATCAGTGAAAATTGTCTCGTTGCCCGGGAGAGAGAACTACTAAACAAACAAACCAATAAGCATACAATAGATAAAAAAGACTAAAAAATAGAAAAAAAATATAATTAATATATGAAAAATAAATAAAGAATAAAAATTAAAAATAAGAGGTCTATGTCCAAGTTCCCTTTGATGTGTTAGTTGTAGTATCAATACCTTCTACTATATAGCTAAAATCCTACTAAAAGTGAATAGATGCCATATGCATCCTTCTGAGTCTGGGTTAGCTCACTCAGGATGAGTTTTTCTAGTTCCATCCATTTGGCTGCAAATTGCATAATTTCATTGTTCCTGATAGCTGAATAATATTCCATTGTATAGATGTATCACAGTTTTTTGACCCATTTTTCGGTTGAGGGACATGTGGGTTGTTTCCAATTTCTAGCTATTACAAATAAGGCTGCTATAAACATAGATGAGGAAACTTCCTTATGATTCCATGAAGAGGCATTTGGGTGTATACCCAGAAGTGGTATGGCTGGGTCCTGAGGCAGAGCTATTCCAAGTTTTCTAAGATATCGCCAGACTGACCTCCATAGTGGTTGCACAAGCCTGCATTTCCACCAGCAATGGAGTAGGGTACCCCTTTCTCCACACCCTCACCAGCATGTGCTGTCATTTGAGTTTTTGATCTTAGCCATTCTGACAGGTGTGAGATGGAATCTCAGAGTCGTCTTGAGTTGCATTTCTCTGATGATTAAGGATGTTGAACATTTCTTCAAGTGTCTCTCAGCCATTAGGGATTCCTCCTTTGTGAATTCTCTATTTAGCTCTGTCCCCCATTTTTTAATTGTATTATTTGGTTTCTTGGCCTTTAATTTATTGAGTTCTTTGTAGATTTTGGGTATTAGCCCTCTGTCAGGTGTGGGGTTGGTGAAGATTTTCTCCCAGTCTATAGGCTGCCGTTTTGTTCGAATGACCCTGTCCTTTGCCTTACAGAAGCTTTTCAGTTTCATGAGGTCCCATTTATTGATTGTTGATCTCAAGTCCTGAGCTGTTGGTGTTCTGTTCAGGAAGTTGTCACCTGTGCCAATTAGTTCGACGGTTTCTTCCTCTTTTTCTTCTAGTAGATTTAGTGTGACCGGCCTTATGTTAAGGTCTTTGATCCACTTGGACTTAAGTTTTATACAAGGTGATAAGTATGGGTCTAACTTCATTCTTTTACAAATGGACATCCAGTTGGACCAGCACCATTTGTTGAAGATGCTGTCCTTCTTCCATTGTGCCATTTTGTTTCTTTCTCAAAAATTATGTGGCCATAAGTGTATGGGTCTATTTCTGGATCTTCAGTTCGATTCCATTGATCTACTGGTCTGTTTCTATACCAATACCATGCTGTTTTTACAACTATTGTTCTGTAGTACAGCTTGAAATCTGGGATGGTAAACCTCCAGATGTTTTTTTATTGTACAGGATTGATTTAGCTATTCTGGGCTTTTTGTTGTTCCATATGAAATTGAGGCTAGGTATTTCCAAGTCTATAAAAAATTGTGTTGGTATTTTGATAGGAATTGCATTGAATCTATATATTGCTTTTGGTAGGATGGCCATTTTTATTATGTTGATCCTACCTATCCATGAGCATGGAAGATCTTTCCATCTTCTAAAGGCCTCTTCCATTTCTTTCTTCAAGGGCTTGAAGCCCTTGTTGTACAGGTCCTTTACTTGCTTGGTTAGAGTTACCCCCAGGGTTTTATGTTGTTTGCAGCTATTGTGAAGGGGGTTGTTTCCCTTATTTCTTTCTCAGCCCACTTGTTTGTTGTATAAAGAAGGGCTTCTGATTTTTTTGAATTAATTTTGTATCCAGCCACTTTGCTGAAGGTGTTTATCAGCTGTAAGTGTTCTCTGGTGGAATTTTTGGGGTCGCTTATGTATACTATCATATCATCTGCAAATAGGGATAATTTGACTTCTTCGTTTCCAATGTTTATCCCCTTGATGTCCTTTAGTTGTCTTATTGCTCTTGCAAGAACTTCAAGTACTATATTGAAGAGATATGGTTAAAGTGGACATCCTTGTCTTGTCCCTGAGTTTAGAGTAAATGCTTCCAGTTTCTCTCCATTTATTTTGATGTTGGCCACTGGCTTGCTGTATATTGCCTTTATTATTTCTAGGTACAGCCCTTGTATGCCCGTTCTCTCCAGAAATTTTAGCATGAAGGGGTGTTGGATTTTGTCAAATGCTTTTTCTGCATCTAGCGAGATTATCATGTGGTTTTTTTCTTTCATCTTGTTTATATGGTGAATGACGTTGATAGACTTTCGCATGTTGAAACATCCCTGCATCCCTGGGATGAAGCCTACTTGATCATGGTGTATGATACTTTTGATGTGTTCTTGAATTCGATTTGCTAGTATTTTATTAAGTATTTTTGCATCTATGTTCATGAGGGAGATGGGTCTGAAGTTCGCTTTCTTTGTTGGGTCTTTGTGTGGTTTAGGAATCAGGGTGATTGTGGCCTCGTAGAATGAGTTTGGCAATGTTCCTTCAGATTCTATTTTGTGAAAGAGTTTGAAAAGTACTGGTGTTAGCTCCTCTTAGAAGGTCAGGTAGAATTCCGTGCTAAAGCCATGTGGCCTGGGCTTTTTTTGGTTGGGAGAATTTTAATGACTGTTTCTATTTCCTTAGGGGATATAGGACTATTTAATCTGTTTATCTGATCTTGATTTAGCTTCGGTAGGTGGAATCTATCAAGAAAATTGTCCATTTCACTTAAGTTTTCAAATTTGGTGGAGTATAGATTTTTAAAGTAGGATCCAAATATTCTCTGGATTTCCTCAATGTCTGTTGTTATTCCTCCCTTTTCATTTCTGATTTTGTTGATTTGTGTTTTCTCCCTCTGTCTTTTAGTTAATTTGGCTAAGGGTCTGTCTATTTTGTTGATTTTCTCGAGGAACCAACTCTTGGCTTAATTGATTCTTTGTATAGTTCTTTTTGTTTCTAAGTTGTTGATTTAAGCCCTAAGTTTGGTGATCTCCTGCCTTCTTCTCCTCGTGGGAGTGTTTGCTTTTTTTTTCCCAATTCACCCAGTTTAGCTGTTAATTCCCTAATATGAGCTGTCACAATTTTCTTTTTGAAGGCAATTAGTGCTATGAACTTTCCTCGTAGCACAGCTCTCATTGTGTCCCATAGGTTTGGGTATGTTGTGCATTCATTTTCGTTGGATTTTAAGAAGTCTTTGATTTCCTTCTTTATTTCTTCCCTGGCCCAGTGGTCCTCTAGTAAAGAGTTGTTCAATTTCCATATGAGTGTAGATTTTCTGTTGATTCTTTTATTATTGAAGTCCAGCTTTATTCCATGGTGGTCTGATAAGATACAAGGGGTTATTTCAATTTTCTTGTATGTGTTGAGGCTATCTTTGTGTCCAACTATATGGTCGATTTTGGAGAAGGTTCCGGGAGGTGCTCAGAAGAAGGTGTATTCTTTTGTGTTTGGGTGAAACATTCTGTAGATATCTGTTAGGTCCATTTGTTTCATGATCTCTGTTAGACTCATTATTTCTCTGTTTGGCTTCTGTCTTGATGATCTGTCGATAGTTGTGAATGGGGTGTTGAAGTCTCCCACTATTAAAGTGTTTGGATCGATGTGTGATTTAAGTTTTAGAAGTGTTTCTTTTATAAATGTAGGTGCCTTTGTATTTGGGGCATTGATGTTCAATATTGAGATGCCCTCTTGGTGGATATTTCCTTTAATGAGTATGTAATGCCCTTCTCTGTCTTTTTTTATTAACTACAATTGGAAGTCTATTTTGTTTGATATTAGGTTGGCTACTCCAGCTTGTTTCCTGGGTCCATTTGCTTGGAAAACCTTTTCCCAGCCCTTTACTCTGAGGTAGTGTTTATCTTCAATAGTGAGGTGTGTTTCTTGTATACAGCAAAAAGATGGTTCTTGTTTACGGGTCCAGTCTGTAAGTCTGTGTCTTTTTATTGGCGAGTTGAGTCCATTGATGTTGATGGATATTAGTGACCAGGGGTTGTTATTTCCCATTATTTTGGTTTAGCTGGCTGTCTTGTGTTTCTCTTTTGTTTAGTTGTGTGGAGGTTTCTATTTCCTCTGTTTTCTTGGGTGTAGTTATCTTCTCTATGTTGGAATTTTCCTTATAGGATCTTCTGTAGGGCTAGGTTTCTGAGGAGATATTGTTTGAATTTGATTTTGTCATGGAATATCTTGTTTTCTCCTTCTATGTTGATAGAGAGTTTTGCTGGATATAGTAGTCTGGCTGGGCACCTATGTTCTCTCCGGGCTTGTAGGACATCTGTCCAGGCCCTTCTAGCTTTGAAAGTTCCTGAGGAGAAGTCAGGTGTGATTCTGATGGGTCTGCCATTGTATGTGACTTGGCCTTTTTCTCTTACAGCTTTTAATATCCTTTCTTTGTTCTCTACATTTGGAGTTTCTATTATTATGTGGCGAGACGAGTTTCTTTTCTGATCTAATCTGTTTGGTGTTCTGTAAGCCTCTTGGATTTTTACTGGCATCTCTTTCTTTAGGTTTGGGAAGTTTTCTTCTATGATTTTGTTGAAGATATTTCTTGGACCATGGAGTCGGGAGTCTTCTCTTTCCTCTATGCCTATAAATCTTAGGTTCAGTCTTTTCATTGATTCCTTGATTTCTTGGATGTTGTGGGTGAGAGATTTTTTAGCTTTCTCATTTTCTTTGGATGTTGTACTGATTTCTTCCATCGAATCTTCCATGCCTGAGATCCTGTCTTCTATCTCTTGCATTCTATTTTTCATACTCACATCCGTAGTTCCTGTTCTCTTCTCTTGATTCTCCATTTCCTCTTTTAACTTTGACTGTGTTTTCTTTATTGTTTCCATTTCTATTTTCATGTCTTGAATGGTAGTGTTCATTTTGTACATTTCCTTCTCCAGTTTGCTTGTTTTTGTCTGGAGATCTTTCATTGCTTTATCCTTTTCCTGTTCAAGCTGGGTCACCTTGGCTTGGAGCTCTTTATTGATGTTATTCGTTGTTTTGACTTGTAAGATTGTGGCTTCTTTGAATTCCTTCATAGTTTTAAGTTCTTCTTGAAGGGACTTTATCACTTTCCATACTGTAGAATTGTCATCGTTTTCATGTGTTTCAGTTGTGGTGAGGTGGTTCAGGCTGGACGGAATAGCGTTGCTTTCTTTTGTTGGAGACATTTCGCTCTTCTTTTTTTGTCTGGGGCCTCTGGCCATGTGGAATTTGCTGTCTTCTGGACTTGGATCCAAAGGCGGCACTGTGGTGTAGGATTTGAGTTGCCTTACTCCTCCCCTATAAGGTGAGTCATTCAGTCCCGCCTCCCAGGTGGGGACCTAATTAATTCAGGTGGCGGAGCTGTTTACAAGTAATCTCTGATGCCCCGCTGAAAGGGCCTGTACTAGTACATAGGACCGATATATGACTGTTTCAAATATCTCGCAGTTTTCCCGGGGTTGGTTCCTGTAGCGGGTAAGTCTGCAGTTCAGCTGTAGTAGCCTTGCTGCTCCCGCAGCTTGGAAACTGGCCAGTGACCACAGACTGTGATCTGTGGTGAAGGCACTTTGCAGCGGATCTCCCCCCACTCACTTCCAAGGGTCGCAACCTTTTGCTAGATAATTGGATCATCTGTGTGAGACCTGGGAGTGCCCAGCAGGGTGGGGATTATCTCTGTGTGTTTTCTGAATCTGCTGGCTGGGTATTAGGTTGGAACTTACTGGGGGTCTCTCCTTTTGGGGGGATGGGTTATCCTGATTCCCGGGTCCAGAGGCTTCCTAGCGTGTCCGAGATTCGGAAGGGGCATCCTGCCCAGGCATCTTCCATGGTCCCTGTGTAGCTGGGTGAGATTTAGAAGAGGTCATTCCCTTTGTACAGTGTCCTGGAACACTTGCCGCCTTGTGATTGTTGACCCCGAAATCAAAATACGTCTGCGTTGGCCACTGCCATCTTGGATCCCCCCGTATGATACTTTGATGTGATCTTAGATCTGGTTTTCAAGTATTTTATTAAGTATCTTTGCATCCATGTTCATAAGGGAAATTGGTCTGAAATATTCTTTCTCTGTTGTTTTTTGTGAGGTTTAGGTATCAGGGTGACTGTGGACTCATAGAATGTGTTTGGCAGTATTCCTTCTGTTTCTATGTTTTGAAAGAGTTTGAAGAATATTGGTGTTAGCTCTTCTTTGAATGTCTGGTAGAATTCTGTGCTGAAACCATCTGGGCCTGGGCTTTTTTTGGTTGGAAGATTTCTAATGACTTCTTCTATTTCCTTAAGGGTTATAGGACTGTTTAATTTGTTTACCTGTTCTGGATTTAACCTTGGTCGGTGGAATCTATCAAGAAAATCGTTCATTTCATTTAGATTTTCCAATTTAGTGGAGTACAAGTTTTTGAAGTAGGACTTAACAATTGTTTGGATTTCCTCAATATCTGTTGTTATTTCCCCCTTTTCATTTCTGATTTTGTTGATTTGGGTATTTTCCCTCTGTCTTTTAGTTAGGTTAGCTAAGGGCTTGTCTATATTGTTGATTTTCTCAAAGAACTAGCTCTTGATTTTGTCTATTCTTTGTATTGCTCTTTTTGTTTCTAAGTTGCTGATTTCAGCCATGAGTTTGATAATTTCCTCTCCTCTGCTCCTCTTGGGAGTGTTTGCCTCTTTTCATTCTAGGTCTTTCATGTGTGCTTTTAGGTGGCTAGTATAGGAACTATCCAGTTTTTTTTTTTTTTTTTTTTGAAGGCACTTGGTGCTATAAACTTTCCTCTTAGCACTTCTTTCAGTGTGTTCCATAAGTTTGGGTATGTTGTTCCTTTATTTTCATTGAGTTCTAAGAAGACTTTAATTTCTTTTTTTATTTCTTCCCTGACCCAGAGGTCATTGAGGATAGAGTTGTTCAGTTTCCGTGTTTTTGCATTGTTGTTTCTGTTATTGTTGAAGCCTAGCTTTATTCCATGATGGTCTGTTAAGTTACAAGGAGTAATTTCAATTTTCCTGTATCTATTGAGACTTGTTTTGTGACCGACTATATGGTCAATTTTGGAGAAGGTTCCGTGTGCCGAGAAGAAAGTGTATTCTTTTGTTTTGGCATGAAATATTCTGTAGATATCAATTAGGTCCACTTGATTCATGACATCTGTGAGGTTCATTATTTCTCTGTTTGGTTTCTGCATTGTTGATCTGTCCAGTGGTGAGAGTGGTGTGTTGAAGTCTCCACTATTAATGTGTGAGGTTCAGTGTGGGATTTGAGCTTCAGTAGTGTTTCTTTAATGAATGTGGGTGGTCTTACATTTGGCGCATAGATGATTAGTATTGAAATTTCATCTTGGTGGATTTTTCCTTTGATGAGTATGTAGTGTCCTTCCCCATCTCTTTTGATTAATGTTGGTTGAAAGTCCAATTTGTTGCATACTAGAATTGCTACTCCAGCTTTTTTCTTGGGTCCATTTGCTTGGTATATCTTTTTGCAGCCCTTTACTTGGAGATAATATCTATCTTTTTTGCTGAGGTGTGTTTCTTATAAGCAGCAGAATGTGGGATTCTGTTTTCGCATCCATTCTTACTAGCCTGTGCCTTTTTATTGGGGAATTGAGTCCATTGATGTTGAGAGATATTAATGACCAGTGATTGTTACTTCCTGCCATCTTGATGTTGGTGGAAATAGTGTGTGAGTGAGCTTCTTTTCTTTTGGTTTTGCTGCAGGCATGCTATTTTCTTCCTGTGCTTTCTTGTGTGTAGTTAACCTCTTTGGGTTGAAGTTTTCCTTCCAACATCCTCTGTAGAGCTTTATTTGTGTAAAGATATTGTTTGAATTTAGCTTTGTCATGGAATATCTTGTTTTCTCCATCTATGTTGATTGACAGTTTTGCATAGAATAGTAGTCTGGCCTGGCATTTGTGGTTTTTTAGGGTCTGCAACACATCTGTCCAGGCCCTTCTGGCTTTTAGAGTCTCTGAAGAAAAGTCAGGTGTGATTCTGATAGGTTTGCCATTATATGTTACTTGACCCTTTTCCCTAGCAGCTTTTAAAATTCTTTCTTTGTTCTGTACATTTAGTGTTTTGATTATTATGTGGCGGGAAGATTTTCTTTTCTGGTCTAATCTATTTGGAGTTCTGTAAGCTTCTTGTACAGGCATCTCTTTTTTTAGATTTGGGAAATTCTCTTCAATGATTTTGTTGAAGATATTTGCTGGTCCATGGAGGTGGGACTCTTCTCTTTCTTCTATTCCTATTATTCTGAGATTTTGTCTTTTCATTGTGTCCTGGATTTCTTGAAGGTTTTGTGTCAGGACATTTTTAGATTTGACATTTTCTTTGACAGATGTATCAATTTCTTCAATTTTATCCTCTGAGCCTGAAATTCTTTCTTCCATTTCTTATATTCTGTTTGTGATGCTAGTGTCTGTAGTTCTGATTCTTTTCTTAAGGTTTTCCAGTTCTATGGAGGTCTCTGATTGGATTTTCTTCATTGCTTCAACTTCCCTTTTCAGGTCTTCTATTCCTTTAAGGGCTTTATTCATTTCCATCTCCTCCTTTGCAGTACTTTGTTGTTGCTCTCTGAGGTATTTGATTTCCTCCCTTAGGCCTTCTATTATTAATATAAGCGTAGGATTAGGTCATTTTCCTTTGTTTCAATCATGTTCAGCTGTCCAGAGTTGTCTAGCATTATTGCTAGGATCTGGAGACATCCTATTGTTTTGTTTTGTTTTGTTTTTTACCATGTTCTTGTGCTGACCTTTTGTCATCCCATTGACCCAGGTGTTGTCTGTTTGTTTCTTTTGTCAGCTGACCTTGGTGCTCAGGAAAACTCCCTGCCCTGGGGGTTGGCTGATCCTGAGGTCCTGGTGTTTACCTCCAGATGGCGTGCAGGTTCCTGCAATAGACTGACTGGCTCGGCTCTCAGAGAGAAGGGTGGTTGCTGCTCTCCTCAACTGCTTGTGACCCAATTGTTCCAATATAGAGGGGATTGGAGTTGGGAGAGGGCTAGCCTCTGAGGACCTGGGAGCTTGCAGGTCTCCTCAGAAAGGCAGGTAGAGCTGTGGTTGTGTCTGTGTTCTCCTCTCACTGACCCAGTCGTTGTGGCTCCCCAGCTAGGCTGACCATGCAGGCAGGGAGCTCCACCAACAATGGGTGCTGGTCTCAGTGTTCCTGTTGCTGACTGCCTCAGATGCTTGTGTGCTAGAGTGAGTGACCCACCTGCCTCAGTATTTGTGGAGAAAACACAGTTACAGGCTCTGTTTGCAGTCACTCTTGGCTCCTAATTGCTTTGCTGTGACTGGGTAGTTCTCTGCCTCTCCGCTACAGTGCACACTGTGCCACCATGTTGGAAACTCCGGAAAAAAAAATCTCACTTACTTTTGCTCTTGTGCAGCTGTTTTCCCCTCTTGGGTGTACAGGGATCTAGGGTAAAAGCTACAGTCTTCAATAGGTGTAAGGGTACATATTTAGAATGTAGTTCAAAATTATGCTTATCTAAGAAATTGGCATTAGTAGATTCTTCTAATTGTGTTTTCCTAGTTCAGTACTAGGAATAACTGCCTCATGTGAAACAGGCCTTAAATCCAATTAAGACAATTTTTGGTAAATCCCAAATTAAAACACCACTGTAGACCCTTGGGAATATGTTGTCATGCTGAGTAGGACTGTTGATCGCTTTTCTCCCTTGGAAGTTTTCATAGCACCTCTGGACACTTTGAGAGCTTGTCCCCTGGGAGAAGTCATCCAAGTCAGTCTCAGCAGGATTTCTCCAAGTCCTGTGTTCTCAATGGGTGGTATGTTCAGTTCACGTTCTGGGTAGCAATCAGGGGCAACTGCAATAGTCTGTACTACTTTGGTAGTCTCTCCAACTCCACTGACATTCAACTTTAAGGGAGGTTTTCCATACCTGCCACTGTAGTTTTTATTAGATAGTCTATAGCTTTGGGGGAGCATTATCACTGCAAGCATAGCATGTCAATTCAAACTGTGTATATAACTTGGATCCAAATGACACTCAAGAAAATAAACTTTCAAATATTGTTCTAAATGAAACAGACTCAATTGTAAACCAGAGTTTAAACCATCACTTTTCTCAGCGAAAAGGAAACCATTCCAGAAGGAGCCTGGGATGTTCTGAAAATGAGGGTAGTGAAAATTCACTGAACTTTATATGTATATTATGGTGACTCAGGGAATAGAGTTTTTCCTACAAAATTACCAAAGTGCCTAAGTATTTGTACTTGTACCAGTTTTTACCTTGGAATATATAACTTAGAGCCAGGGCATGTGACTTCAAAGAAAGTTTCTTACTAGTTATATCATTAATAATTTGTTATTATTTTCACCTTTGTTAGAACATTTTATTCATGCACATAATTGGTTTTAATTAATATTCTGATAGAAGTAAAGCAATTAGGTTTAATTAAACTTCATCAATAAATTGACATGAATGATGCTATATTTTAGAATTTGAGTTCAATATCTTTTCTATAAATTACTTGAAGCATAAATATAGAGTGTAGTATTAACGCTATGCATAGGATCTCTATAGAAATGTCTACTCTCCCTGGTCATGCCTGATTTTTCCATACTGCTCATGTCTTGCTGGTCTCTTCAGTGAAACTCAGCTGCCATGTGCCAGCTGAATGTTGAGCACTTTTATGTGAGTCTGTATAGTACATCTCTTAACTATGAACTTGTTCTATTTGGTTTGGAATTTTTTTCTTCCTGCCTTCACACACTGCATAATATCTTTCCATTAATTACCCATTCCTCTAAGCATTATTCTTGAAATACTAAATGTTATTTCCATGTTCCAGGCATGTTCAACCAATAGTCACCTGTGGCCAAGGATCACTGTTTAGAATGATATTAGAAATGATATTGGTCACTGATCAATATCTGAAGCTGTTTCCTGTGCTACTGAGGTTCTGTTAGGAAACATTTTGCTTGTATGTATATCTTATATGTTTTCCTATAACAGTTATAGAATTTCCCATTTCAAATTAAGGTATTTGATTTGGTTTGAGTTGATTTTTTGTGTAAAGTAAAATATGAATCCATTTTCATTATTTTGCAAATGTATATCCAGTTTGCTGGTACTAAATGTTGAAAAGGCTGTCTTTTCTATTGTGTGTTTTGTGCCTTTGTCAAAAGTTAGGTGTCCGAACCTATGTTGGTTTATCTCTGTATCTTTATTATGTCCCATTTGTCTATATGTTTATTTTGTGCTAGTTCCATGTGAACTTTATCATTATGGCTCTGTAGTGTATGTAGATTGAGCTCACATATTGTGGTGCCTGCAGCTGTGTTCTTCTGATTAGGATTACTCTGGCTATCACTGCTCATTTGTGTTTCCATATGAATTTTAGATTTTTTTTTTTTTTTTTTACTAATTCCTCAACCTTATTTTTGAGACAAGGTTTCCCAGTGAAACTCAACAGATTTCACTGGATGGTCAATAAGTCCCAAGGATTTTCCTGTCTCCTCCATAGCAAAAGTGTATTTACATGTTCTTGACTTTGTGTAACAGATTCAGTAGGAATGACAGGTTCAAATACATTTCCCTTCAATTTCTGTATTTTCCCATTTTCTTCCTGTGTTTATGTGTTTCTCTTTCCACTGTTCTCTGCTTTTGCAAAAGCCACTTTCATTATGGCCTTTTTATACATAATTTGTTTGTGTTGATCCTCTTCCCTTCTCTGCTCTCCCATGTCCCAGGCTCCTTATACCTTTCAACTATTCCCTTGTGCAAAACCTCTTTATCCTCTTTCATCTTTGTCCTCTCCATCTTGGGACCTATACTCACACTCACACCTACATGCATAAAAATTCAAAACTAGGATCTGCATTTGAGAAAGAATATATCTTATTTGTCTTTTTGAGTCTTGATTACATAGTTAATTTTGTAATTTGAAGAATCACTCATTTGCCTAAAAACATCAAAAATTCATTTTTTCTTTATGGCTGAATACAATTCCATTATATGTATGAACTACATTTCCTTATCCATTAATCAATTGATGGAGATGTAGGCTGATCCCATTCCCTGGCCTTATGAATAGGACAGCAGTTATCATAGATATGCAAATATCTCTGTGATAGAATACAGATTCTTGTGAATATATGCCCAGAATTGGTATAATGGGTCTATTTCTAGTTCTTTTAGAAACTTCCATTCAATTTCTATAGAACTTGTGCCAGTTTATAATGCAACCAGCAGTGAATGAAGTCCCTGATTCCTCTTATCCTCATCAGCATTTGATTTGTTGAAGATGGCTATTCAACTGGGGTGCCACTTTTAATGTATTTCTTTTTTCTGGAAGCTTTAACTATCTTCTACAACTTAACAAATGCTTCCAGAATGTTTCTTAGTGTAAGAAACTATTGCTTGTCAGTTTCCAAATGATGCCTTTCCTCTATTTCTGTATCTCTTCTAGATCTCATAACAGATTGATGTTGGAGCTTCCTGCCTAACATAATCATTTTAGTGTTTGGTTCTTTCTCCATGCTTCTTTAATGATAAATTATCCTCTTTCTCCATATATCTCAATTTGGATGTGCATGCAAGTCACCTGGGCAACTTACATAAACAGAAGTTCTTATTCATTATTATCGTATGTACCCTCAAATATCACTGACAATATGTTTCCTGGTATGCCAGTGCTTCAGCCTTTAGAGCTGTGTTGGACAGCATGTTTCTAGGTACTGGAGGTGCAGCAAGATTATCTGAAGTCAGACAATATGCAAATCTTTACTACTCCCTACCCACTGTCCTTAGGAAAACTGACCTGATCTCTTTGAGAACCAACTTTCCCCTGTACAAAATAAAAATCCCTGCCCCTGTGGCTCTGACTTCTTGTAATGATAAGGTGTGATTTTTAGCCTAGACAAACCATAGGAGATATAAAGCAAAAAGGGATCACCTAGGGCACCTGCAGTCAGGGTTAAGCTTTAATGATGTGGGCAGAAAGTGTGCTGGCATGCATCCATCAATGCAGAGGGCTCTGTTCTCAGCTTCCATCTCAGCATGCTGTTGCCTTTTGAGTTGAAGGGATCAGAACAAAGTGTCTGCACATGTCTCATCCCTACATAAGAGCACACTCCACCCACAGAATAGGAACAAGCATCCCCCACTTCAATAAAGAACTACCTGTTGTGTCAGCCACAGGATAGAAAATAAGTAAATCATTCTGATTGTCTAATGTATCAAATGAGTCAATGACTTAAAAAATAATTCATAAAGGCAGTATTTGTAGAAGAAATCATAAAGAGGCATGAGCAAGGAGCAAATATAAGATGCTAGTATTTGAAGAGAAAGCATATTGCACTAAAATCATTCATTATTGTTGCTCTGAACAGATGGTACAGGTAGGGAAGGATAGATGGAAGTAAACTAGGAAGGAAGGAAGGAAAGCACCATTGATTTAGTAGATCTTTCATGGTATGCACTAAGTAAATACTAACATGTGGGTTCCATTGAGGTTGAAACCAGAATTTTCCATCTGCAAGATAACAGTGCAGAAGAAAAGATCAATTCATAGAAGAGAATACATGGTTAGCTTTCCCTTGTAGAATTGAGGAGCCAAACCAAGGAAATGATCACACATGCTTTTACTCTGGGTTTTCCCACATCACTTAACTGAATCAAGAGAATCCTCACAGGCCTTCTTGCAGGCCAACCTGATTTAAATAAGCCCTCATTTGTGACTCTCTTTCCATGTGATTCTAGACTATATCAAGCTGAAAATTCAAGCTAACCATTACACCAAGTAAAGATTTTAGATTTTATTCTTTAATTTGAGAAGTAAGCCTTCATTAAATTTTTTGAAAGGTAGGGTTATATATATCATTGAAAAATACATATCTATATAAAGTGGGACAGCTGAGAAGACAAATGAACTTTGTGAGTTTCACAACAGGGTACTAGCCCAGTCCTGGTTTGTGACATTTCTACTTATGCCAAATATCATAGACAGAAGAAGAGGTGGCTACCAAGAATGCTCATCCAAAACCAGTGATTTTTAACAGCACAATCAACAGTAGATAAAGATAAGAACTAAATTTTCCAGAATTTTGAATGATGAAACAGTTAAAAAGGGACTTATCTCAGAGTCTATTTGTAGAGGACAGGGGAAGGAATTGAGACAGCATCTTATATTTTAGTGAAGGCTAGCCTGAAGTTCACTGTGTAGTCCAAGCTGGCCTCAAACTCACATGAGTCCTCTTGCTTCAGCCTCCCAAGTGCTGGTGTCGTAGACATGCCTCTCAAAGTGTGGTCAAATGAGCACAGGTGGAGGTGTAGTATCAGTCATCTCTTGATGTATATAATAAAGAACTCCAATGCTCCATGGCTTGAATGTTCTTAGTAAGCCTTTATTCCCAAACTCATATTTCAGGTGTCACCTAGGTGATAGCTTCACATTGCAGGATGTAAGTGAACTTAGAAAGCTTTGATCCATATCAGTCTTCTCCTAGAACCAATAGACTCCCCAAAATATGCGTTCCTCATGGCAATGACAGAAGTACCATCACAAAGGTATATTTCAAATACACACCTCTATTATATCCACTAACTGTGGGCAAAATAAATGAAATGTCAGGGCCAGCATCAGTAGAACAGAGAAGTAAAAAGGGTAAATGAGAATTTACTGGGCAACTACACAATCTATTACTGTCTTCAATCTTGTCCCTATTTATCCTGTCTTCCCATATTCATCTGCATTCAAAAGTCACAACACTTTCATCTAATTATAATCTCATATAGAAAGATCTTGTGATGTTGTTCTTATTAACTAGGGTCATCTACTGTAAAAAAAAAAAAAATACAAGCTACCTGACCAACATAACCTGAAAGGTGGCTGAGATCATAACTGTCACATAAAAGCTTATACCTTGGTCCCAGATGACTATGCTACTGGGAAGTAGTGAACCAGAGCACTGGAAGTTTGCCCTTGAAATTGGGATCTAGACATCTTCCCCTCTCTTTGCTTCCTGGCACCTTGATATGATCATCTTTGTTCTATTATGTGCTTTTCACCACCACATTCTTCCTTTTCTACTCTCATTGACAAGTAATTTATTGTTTCAAATAGTTTTGGTTTCTTTTTGAAACCAAGAATGACCTTGAGTTTCCAATTCTCCTCCCTCTGTCTCCTCAGTACTAGGATTACAGACGTTCATCACCACATTCTATTTTGTGTGGTGTCAGAGATGGGACCGAGGGCTTTGTGCATGCTAAAATAGTATGCTCCTATCCAAACAACATCCACAGCCCTGATAGGTAGTTAAAAAAAAAACATTTATTAAATAGATCCTTCTTTCTCTCTATGGGTAAAGTTATCCTTGGGATCACTTGAAAAGGGATGGACCAAAATTAAACCTAAAGAAACAAACAGGAAATTTGCAAAATAAGAGCCATGGAGAGTCAGCAATGAGAGTGGAAAGTGGATTGTGTATAAGCAAAGCAGCTAGTCTTGCCACTGTTCTCCCAATGCAGTAAGAGAAACTCAAGGAACATCTTTGAAAAATATTCATGGACCAACTCACTGCAACACAGGGATCATTATTGGTGAATAAGAACACCTACCACTGCTTATATCTGGGACTTTGGTGTGAAGAGAGCAATTACCAGACACTCAATTAAAAAAAAATATGAAGGAATGAATGTTCAAAATAAATGTCATGCAATTATCTGAAACCAAACCTTCTCAAAGAACCCCCACGGACCAGAAAATTTATTCAGCATCTGTAGGCATTCACATATTTGTACCCAGAACAACCATTTATGAATTTAAATACAATTGCCTAAATTATGCTTTTGATCCTGTCTTTGCCATTCTTAGTACCCAGAAGAGGCTTCTGATTTCTTCCCAAATAAGATTAAAAGTCTAATCACAGAGACCCTACACCTCAGCTCCATGCAACTATGGACAATTCCCTGGATGTAATTTTGATTCTCTCTGTTCCCTGTGGCCTCATTGAGCCCCGCATTATCTCTGACCTGAATATAGCAAGTATGCTGCTCCATCAGCTTTAATTCTTATTCCCTAATTTTTCAAAGCCTCATTCCAATGCCACCTACTCCACAAAGCCTTTCCTAATTACTCTGCTCAAAATTACTATTACATTTTCATAGTTCTTTATCCCTCATCTGGGGGTAATAATGGTAATCATTCCCAAACCATTACCAGAGCCTTGGTAAGTCTAAGTCCATCACTTCCTCAGGACAGCAGGCTTCAAGACGCAGCAGAAAAGGCTTTTCTCATCCCATTCCTTACACACTGTGTCATGGTTCTAAATTCCCCATAATTCAAGATGTCTACCAATTGAGTTATGTGTTAAATGATTCTGATTTTCCAATATGCTGAGGCTCAGTTAAACATACTTATTCATCACCACATTACCTTAAACTGTTCCTTTATTTTTCCAAGTGACAGTTTTACAATTCATCATCTCCAAGCCCTTCAGAGCCACCTTTCTAAGTACTTTGAAACCAAATTTATGTTCACACAGTCGACCTTCTATTAGCAATAGCAGTCATGGGACTCTAGAGTATCCACTAAATGATTATGAAAATGGGATCTATGGAGACATGGTCACACATAAACAGATAAGCTCTGTGAGTGTGACTAAGGACAGGTGATTCAGGCAGCAGAGAAGAAAAGTAGTTATTAAAAATAATGAAATCAGACCCAGAAAGATACACATGGCATGTATTCACTTATAACTGGATTTTAGCCATATAGCACAGGGTAACTATCCTACAACCCACATACCCAAAGGAACAGGAACCTAACATAACTATCCTAGTAGAAATTCCACCCAGCAGCAGATCAAAACAGATGCTGAGATACACAGTCACACATCAGGTGGAACTCTGGGATCCTTATATAAGAGAGGGAGGAGGAATAGACAGACCCAGAAGGGACAAGAACAACACATGAAGATCAACAGAACCAACCAACCCAGGCAACTAGAAGCTTACAGAGACTGTAACTCTAACAAAAAGAAGAAGAAGAAGAAGAAGAAGAAGAAGAAGAAGAAGAAGAAGAAGAAGAAGAAAAACAACAATAAGAAGAAGGAAGCTTAGACTAGACATAGACCACACCCATACAAATATAGATGATAGGCTACTTGGTCTTCATTCAGATCCCTTACCAAGTGGAGGGGGTGATCTCAGTCATGGACTTTGTTACCTGTTAATGGGACACTTTACCTTAACTCAGCTGCCAAATTGGACCCCAGAGTACGAGGAAGCTCTTAGCCCTCATGTGACTTATGAACTGAGGGGGGCTGATATGTGGGCCCCCCTCACCCAAGGAGAAGGATAGGAGGGAGAGACGGTTCAGGGTGGGAGGGTGGGACTGGGAGGGGGCTGTGATTGATATGTAACTTGACTTAACAAACAAATGTTTAAAAAAAGACCAAATAAATAACTAAATAAAAGCAAAAAAAAAAAAATGAAATCACTTAAAGAAAAGAACATTTCTGGAGATTTATTTGATCTGGAAACATAAGTATATTTTGATAAATGCAAAGATGAAGATCATGTTCTTAGAAATCACTACACCTTACAACTGTGAAGAAACAAGTTTTCTGAAAGAAATTCCTTGTGGAAACAGATGTTGAGAGTTCCAGGTCATCATAGCATATATAAGATCTGGCTTCCAAAGATGCAAGCCCCAATTACACACTGACCAGTCTAAATTGAAGAGTTGAAATAAAGAAGACTGGAGTGGGCTAACTTTAGAAAGGTTTTTTTGTTTTGTTTTGTTTTGTTTTTGTTGTTGTTGTTTTTGGTTTTTTGTTTGTCTGTTTGTTTTTAGCTATTTTCTCAAGGTGGTGAAAAGTCAAGAAAAATCATATTAAACACGTTGTCTTCTAGATATGAGAGATTGTTTAGCTTTGGTTTTGTGGTGTTGTAGTTGTCACTATGTGTGCTTTAAAGGGTGTGGTAAATCTCCCTTTGGAGTGACATACTCTATGTAGCCATAAATATTTGTGTGGATATGGTTTCTGGTGCTTACTCAACTATGTTCTCCAAACATAATTCAGCTGAGTCCCTGCTTCTCTGCGGTTCTTAAGAGTTTGAATAGATCAGGCTGTGAAATGGTTAACTGGGTGAAGGTACTTGGTGCAAAGCCTAAGGACCTGAGTTCAGTCCCCAAGACCCACATAGCAGAAGAGAGAGAACCACTTCCTGCAAAACTGGTAACTACACATATTTCATCACACACACACACACACACACACACACACACACACACACACACACACACACACGTATGAATAAATAAAAACATAAACAGAAAGAATTTTAAATATTGAATAAATTATTCTCAAATAAAATCATATTGGTGACAGATATCAGAAGCCAGCTTTCTAGAAGATCACAGACTACTAGTGGTACAACTACCACATTGGACACATCCAGGAGCTTGTCTCTGCTTGCCCTCCCCTTGTGTCATTGGCAATGTCACCATCTAGCAAACCTTTCACCAGAGAGTCTTATTTGAGAAGGTACCATGAAGCTACAGTTCTTGCCAGCCTCATGAACTCCCATGGAAAGTGCCCCAGATGTGAGTGTCTGCTGAGAGAGGATAGAAGAATTGAGTGAGCATGGGAATTTGTTGATACTGCTCCATGTGCTAATACTCTCCCAAATAAATTGAGGGTTATTCTTAATACCAAATGTCTTTTAGAAATGGCCTCACTTCAAAGTTTTCACCTGTAGTTGCTCAACCATATATTTTCTAATTCTATCCAAGTCTCATCCAACTCTCTTCTAGTTCAAAGTTACACAACATGGAGCGGTGTGTGGATGACATCTCTAATGGGACCCAGTATTCAAGTTAACTGAAACATGGTCAAAAACAGAAGATTTCCTGAGACATAACACTCTAATCCGTTACAGCTGCCTTCCCCATTGTCATCTGCATCTGTGAGAGTGACCAACCCCAATGACAGATAAGAAGTAAAAGTGAAATTTAGCTGATATGTTCTTGAATAGCTGGTCTTACATAACAGAATTGCTGCAAGCTGTCAGATCGTAGGTCCCCAGCCTCTAGACCTATGTTCCTCCCTCAAGCTGTCTTTCCTGTTGATACCTGATCTTCTCGATCAGAGAATGAATTGAAGCCTGCTGTCTGACTTGTGTTTTCAAATGGACCCTACAAATTCTTGTCCCAAATCCATGTCTATTCCTCACTTGTTAACATGGAGCTGGCATGTCCAGTGGGAAGCACAGCAGGTGCTTCCACAAGCTTGCAAAGAATAAGGTGTGGTTGTCCCTGCCTGCAAACCCAGGGCTTGGGAGACAAATGCAGAAGCATTGCCATGAATGTCAGGCTAGCCTGTACATGGTAAGTGCCGAGCCAGTTAGAGCTAGAGTAAGAAAAACAAAGAGAAAACAAACTAAAAATTGATGGCAGGTCTTTAGCATAGAAACCGTGCCAACCAACGAGGCATGTCAGCATGCTTCTTTAACCTCAGCTTCCTGGGAAGCTGAGGCAGATAGATCAGTTGAGCCCAGGCTTCCAACATAGAAGGATACTATCTTTTAAAAATCAATCAATCAAACAAACAAACAAGTAAAAAATATTGGCAACATCTGTTTGCCATGTGAATGTGCCAGCAACTCCAAGTCTAAAGTCCATGAAGTACCTTATCCTTGAGCACCAGCGGCTTACACATACTAATCCCCTTCGTTAGAGCAGCACGTATACCTCCATTTGCATTCTGTGATGAAGCAGTCTCGAGCTTCATCCCACCCCGTGAGGTGTCTAGAAAATTATATGATTTAAAAATCAGTCTAAAATCCCAGAAAAGTCAAGAAATTGTAAGTCTCAATTTCAAGTGTTGATTTTCCCATAAACCTAACAATATAAATGTTTATTGTTTGGCTAGTCTGCTTCTTCACTGAGATATCTCTTTCTTTCACAGATCACATAGAATGCATTTGTCAGAATAAAGCTTGTGAAAAGAACACTTTTATCTACAAGACATTTGAGAGAAAAAAAATAAAATAAAATAAGACATCAGTGGTCCAGCTTACTGGAGCATATTTTGTCCCCATGTTGAACACAATCACCTAAGCAAGCATGATGGTGAAGCTCAGGCCCAAAGTGTCATCAGGGTCCCCTGAATGTCATTTGTTTGTAGGGGTTGTATTTTATGCACATCTGGTTTTAAACAAATGGAATTTTCTAGTTGAGTCTATATTTGTACCAGTAAAGACAAAGGGAAGATACAACTCATTCACAGGAAAATGCTACAGGCTTAAAATCACGAGCACACTCTAACTGGCTGGCAGCAGGAAAGACTTTAAGTGTGTCCAGGAATCTTTTCCCCACCCCATCTGATGCATTGCAAACCTTGCTTCCAGCCAGCAGATGGCAAGAGACTGACTCTAGTCTAACAGCCTTCTGGAAACTGCGGCATTCAGACTCTGAAGACACTCAGCTATCATCAAACAAATTGCTATAGAACATTTGTGCTTTCTATTTTATAATTTATAATTTCATTCTGTTTTTATTGACCATTAGACTAGAACTGCGCATCATCTTCCCTCTGCTCTTTCTCCTTTTATTGTGAGGTGAACGCAAATCTGAATGGACTGTGCTAAAGCAGACAGCATGCCTTTGTGTTTAAACACTGCGACTCAGCTGGTGATGCTCTTCTGGGAGTTTTCAGTGTCTCTGAGAGGTGGGGCTAGCTGGTGGAGTGGTTTAAGTTACTGGAGAACTGGCTTGTGGTTCACAGTGGTCCCTACCTTCCTGTCCTTCCCTGCTTCATGGAGGAGCCCCATCCCTCTGCAACCACCACCACCTTGTGCAGCTCACAGTCTCATTTCTTTCCCACCGTGATGGAACCATACCTACAAAGTCCAAGTCAGACTAAGTCTATCCTCAGTGAGATGCTTGTTGTCAGGTATTTGATTTAAGCAATGAGAAAAGTAACTGATATACATCCAAACAAGTGCAAATAGAGAATATGTGTGTATTTATTCTGTTCAGTTTATACTGTAAATATTTACTTATTAAAATAATATTTTATTCATTATGTGAATTTCGTGTAGTGCATGTTTATCATATATGCTCCTTCCTTGGTTTATTTTATTTATTTATTCATAATTTCTATTTTTTATGAGTATGAGTGTTTTGCTTTTATGTGTGCATATATTCCACATACATACCTGATGACTGAAAAGGCCAAAAGAGAACATTGGAGCCCATGAAATAGAGCCACAGATGGTTGTAAGCTACCATGTGTGTGCTGGGAACCAAACCTGGGGTCTTTGTAAGAGCAGTAAGTGCTCTTAACCACTGAGCTGTCTCTCCAGACCCAGCTATTTTCTTTTTGATTCATTGTTAACATGGGCAGGCTTATTGTTTTCCATATAAATTAGTTAACCTAAGGTAAATGGATTGAAATGTGAACTATAGCAAGGGAAGGAGGGCTCCAGCACTCTTTTATAATATCAAAAGCTCTTGTTTCTTCATTGAGAGCTGCAAACATTTGCTTCAATATTTCCTAATAAGTTTTCAGGGTGATCTGAATCCTCTGTTTCTTGTTCAATATTCAAAAGGCACATTTTTTTCTCCATAAACTAATTTGAAAAAATTATTCAGGAGGACACTA
>CAJQZJ010032981.1:3877278-3946736 GCA_907164525.1 Lophiomys imhausi | reverse complement strand
TTGAATTTTCCAGAATTATTGTTCCATGTTTCCATATGCCAAAAAATGTTCCAAGTACACATACACACACACACGCACACACACATATTATATAATTGAATCACACAATACAAATTGTTCTAAAACTTGCTTTTTCTAATTCAGTTTAGCACTCAGTTCGCTGTACACTATAATTTAAACAAATTTCTTTAAGGCTGTTTCCAAGATTCACTTCCAGTTGAACAATTCTGTCATCATCTCTCTTTGCACATTTATACAGGTATGTCAATGTAGAAAAATCCCCTCATCATGAAACCACACAATCAAAGAGAATTCACAATTAACTTCTGTTTTCAAACTTTCCTCGAAACACTGCACTAATGACTTTACCAACCATAGGGTATATGAACACTCTCCTGTTCATCTCTAAGAAGCTTCCTCTTCAGGTATATTTGTGACATAAAAAAGAAATGTAAGACACATTTTATTATTATCTCATAAGTATTAAAAATTATAAATATTAGTATAAATTTTGTAAAAATATAATGACATATATATGACTGTACCTCGGATTATTTTTAATTCTATTTTCTTTCTTTCTTTTACAACAATGTTCCCCATATACTGCATGGACATGGGAGGATGGGGTGATAAGCAATCTGAGTCTGAGTTCAATTTTTCTTTGTCTCTGTGTCTTCTGCTTGCTGAGATAAAGAAGGCAGGTTATTGGTTTCTACCAGGGAGGGGGTGGGGGCTGAGGGAAGAGCTTATTACCCACAATTCCTCACAACTCTGCTCAGTGATGCACCAATGACAGTACAATAAATCTGCTTCTTCATGAGAGCCCAACGCAGCCCAGGTTGGGAAGGCAGCACTCAGAAGCCTGTATCGTCATACCTCATCCTCAGGTCGTGCGGGCTGTGCTCTGCAGAATGACAGTGCTCTGATTTGTCTTCTTTTTGTCACAGACTCCTCCAGACATCACTGTCTCGTTGAATGTAACTGATCTCTGGCCATATTTTCCCTCTTCCTGCCACCTTCCATTACTTGTACTGAGATAAATCTCCCATCTTTGGCAGAAGGGTTGAATATACAGCCTCTTCCCCTAGTTCTGATCAATACCTTCTTGAGATAAGTTAGCCAGAAAAGGGTAGACAAGAGCAAGAGGACTGGCTTTCTGCATGATTACCTGTCATGTGTAAGGAAGGGACATCTAGCTTCCATGCTGTAACCCATGAAAATACTCCATATTTTAGCAGGATATGAAGAGAAGTCTGGCACCATCGTGATAGACACATACTAGAGAGCTTTTCGGGTAAGGAATAAGCCTTGAGCCACAGGACCCACCTAGGCACACTCTTGCTTTTATTATTTTTTTATATTATTATTTTAATGAATATCCATGAATTTATAAAACACTAATTTTTTAATTTGTTAACCTACTTATACATTTCAAGGTACATAGATCATCAAAGCAAAACTGACTGAATCTTTACATATTGCATATATCATTTTATATCACACACAGGTCAAGGTATAGAAGACTTTTAGCACTCCAGAGGGGAAGAAAAAAAGAGCTGCACTGTTGGGTGTATACCATCCCAGAGGATACCTTGTTTTCTAATAGATCCATTGATAGGACAGTGTTTGTGTGGGCATCATTTGTAGTAATCTCACATTGGAAGAAATATGAATATGCCATAATATTAAGCAGAATGAATACATTCTAGCATTGAAATATACCAGAAACTATACAGCAATAAAAGAATAAAGTACCAATACACATGGCAGCAGGAATGAGTATCATAAATATAATGAGTCAATGGAATAAGACCCTCAAGGGTATCACACATCCTATATATTTTACTTGTATGAAATTTAAAAACGGGTAAAACATAAAAATGGTTTTGTTTGGGGTACCTGCTACCTCCAAGTCAGTTTTCTCTGGAGTGCTAAGGGTCTTCTATATCTAGCTTTTATTAATATTGGTTTGTAAGCCAAATCTTTCAGGCCTTACCCTTATATAGAAACACATAAGATCGAAAAGATCTATCCAGAAGATAATGCTAATTTCAATGGCATTGACTTCAACTACTTTAGTAGTTCCCTGAAATTTTAATTCTTGACATTTTAGAGTGTATCTGTAAGATTGTCCTAAAATGCTCACACATTGGATTGCCACTTGTATACAGAGTTTGCTTATTGTGCCTACTGTTCATCATTGGTTTAGTCTAGTTACTTCCTTTAAAAAATGTTACCTGCATGAACTTAAACACACCACCCTGCTGGCCCTGGCTGTTATAAGAACTGGAATGCCACAGACAGGAGTCCAGTTTCATCATCTTCCTGATCTGTTAGAACTGGTAATGGGAAGTAGATGGGGACTCTCTTTTCTAGTAGCCCTATCAGCACCTGTTGCATTCTTAGTTCTGACACACTCTAAGGGACCAGGCTGCTACCAGACTGCACTACCAGGTACAAGTCTTTACATGAGCCCCTCCTGTTTTCTGCTTCATAGAAGTCCACTTCTACCCAAGTTAATCAACTCCCAGAAGTAGAGGCTTATGGGAAATCACTCCTACTGGCTTAACAGTCTCCAAAATTATTTCTACTTTACACATTTAATGTTTAATACAGTTATAATATCCCCGTAATAGCTAATACAAATATATATATGTTATAGATATAGATTATATATATAGATATATAAATGCTTCTATAATTACTATCTTTATTAACTAAATTGTAATCATTTGGAGTTGCCATATAAACAAAATTATCATTACTATTTTTAACCAATTTTATATATTTTAAATCTGCAGCATAAACACATTTGAGAATGCTGCATCCCCAACATTTTTTATGTAAATTCAAAATAAAAGACAATACCTAATCTGGTGTATAAGAGTTCCATTATTCAACCTTTCCTCTTCAGCCAACTTTGGCTTCATCCATTCATAGCTACTCTTTAGTCACACTGAATAACTTACAGTTCTCCCCAAATTTTCCCTTTTCCAAGCTTATAACCTTTGGTGTCAATGACAATTCAAGGTTGCACTCTTTTTGTCTCAGAATTGTGCACTACTACATTTGTGTAGATTTATTTTCTTTTTCCCTCCTCCCTTAAAAGACTGACTACTTCCTTCCCACCTCTGTCTTACTATCACTAGTAAACTGATCACCTCTTGCTTGACCTAACTCCACACTCCACAGATGGTACAAATGTACCATAACAGCATGTTTTATTTTACAAATATGCTAACTTGAAAGATTGCTTGCAGTACTTACCTCAACAGCCAGTATTTGATGAATTAATTTCTTCAAAATAAAATCAAGGTGATAGTACATATTCTAAAGGTATATGTATATATAAAGAACTACAATAAGCCCATTTTGCTTAGATACTTTTCCTGTTAACTATGATAAAATATTCAGCCAAAAACAATTTGAGGGAGAATGGTTTTATTATAGCTCAGAGTTCAAAGGTACAGTCCATCATGGTGAGGAAGTCCTGGTATCAGGACCAGCCTGGACCTTTAGGCAACTGGGCATGTTGTATTCCCAGGTGGGAAGGAAAGAGTCATGAATACTCACACTTAACTAGCTCCTTCTTTTTGATGCAGTCCAGAGCCCAAGGCTAGAGAATGGTATCACCTTCCATAGTGTAGGCCATCCCTGCTATATTACCTGATCAATATGACCTCTAATAGGCATGTTCAGGGGATAACCTCATCTAAATAATCCCTCACAGGTATATCTAGATGCTTGTCATCTAGGGAATTCCAGATCCTGCCAAGCTGACAGTCAATCTTAATCAGTGTAACACTCTTTTCAAATACATTCAACTGTATTAGGCATTGCATAACTTTTAAGCTAGGGAAAAAAATTCAGACAAATCTACCACACTGGATATTACTCCTAATGTTCCCATTACAGCCTAAGAGCCTGCCTCTGACTGTAGATGGATGGAAGGATTTTGAGTCTTCCATCCAAGATAGTGATACTGCATAAACTTGCCCTACATAAATAACACTGGGGACAGGTCCAAATTCCTATCTCTCAGATGGCCAGTTCCATGGGCAGTTGGAATGCTTCTCAGGCAGGATTTTACTCTATCACTTCAGTGTTAACTTCAGGAAACCTCCCCACCTCACATCTCAACAAATACCAGGCTATATTCACATTTCTATAATCTTCTCAAAAATGTCATTTATTGTATTTAAATAAGTGTGTCCATTTCTGTGTGACCTGGCATATATTTTAAGCACTGATTTGACAAGAGTAGTCAGTTGTTGAGGAAAATGTCTATGGATTACTCTGGGTTCTCCTGAAAGAAGAACACAATATAAAGACTTGGTTGCAAGTATCTTTTGAAAGGAGATCCTACATAGGAAGAGCAAGGAAGCTGGAAATTTCCTTTCAAAAGATACTTGCAACCAAGTCTTTATATTGTGTTCTTCTTTCAGGAGAACCCAGAGTAATCTATAGACATTTTCCTCAACAACTGACTACTCTTGTCAAATCAGTGCTTAAAATATATGCCAGGTCACACAGAAATGGACACACTTATTTAAATACAATAAATGACATTTTTGAGAAGATTATAGAAATGTGAATATAGCCTGGTATTTGTTGAGATGTGAATATTCTAAAATAAAAATGCATTTGTTTCTAGCTAAGGAAACATTTTACACATGCACACACATATTTATGTGGTCTGGAACAATGTAAAATGAAGCATCAATTTTGAAATATCTATTCATTCTCTTAATTTATTTGACAGTGTTTTCTAATACCTTATGATATACACACTGCCTTTATATCCAAATGGGATTTTTAAAAAGCCAAAACTGTGTCCAGCTTTCAGTATATTATTTTGCTATTCCAGGGATGTTTGTACACAGTTCAGTGATGAATGAGTCTAAGAATCCAGGGAAATTGTAAATGGACTGTAGGAAGCACCATGATGCATTGTGGCTGGATAAGAATACACAGGCCATGACCTGGCTCTTGTGCCGACAGGCTCCCATAAATATCAGAGTCCATTCTATTTGAGTTATGCTCACTCCTCCCTGTAAACTCATTTGCATGCATCTATTAACATACTCAGAGAACAAAGACCCATTCCTTAGCCCAGATGGAGGAAGACACTTGTTTTAACCAGCATTCATAATTTATGATTGTGGGGATTAGGAGCCAGCCTTTCTGCTTACTAACTGCACCTGATGTGACTCAACAGGAAGCTCCCACCACAACACACATATTCTCCATAAGCTGGTTATCTTCCTATACACTTAATCTTTTCCCAACCAATCCCCCAAAAGAAAATAAATATTTGTAGATTAAAGGAGAACTGCCTTCTCATCCTTTACAGCTGTTGGTGTGCAAGCTGTTAAGCTCAGAGTGTTTAATTAATGGATAGATACCATTAGAGAGACAGCTGGACCTGCATCCAAATGAGCTTAGATTCAAGGTGCCACAAGATAAAGATCTGAAAGTGGAGAAGCTGAACTGCAATTGGATTCATTTATAAAAGAGGCTGTTAAAGGTCAACTGTGTTTTCTTGTGCTAGAGATAAAGAGATGTCATTAAAAACAAATGGAAAGTAATCCATAAGGGACCAGCAAGTCAGTCATGTTAAATTAATTTGTCTTTCTGATAGCATGGCACTCATGATGGGAAAGTAAATTTGCCTAAAATCAAGATCTCTCAAAAACAGCCATTGATCATGGCTTTCCCAAAAAGCCACTAGAATAAGCTCTTGTGTGCTGGGACTATGGGTGCTGTCTGATTACAGCACACTCATAGGCCTTTGCAACCCCTTTCCAGACTGAGAATTAACCAATTATTCCTGAGGATAGTAAGTGCAGTGGCATTTCTGTGACTATGCTGAGATGCCAACCCTGCTGATGTTTCCCGTCACCTCTGATGAACTAATCGCTAAGCACCAGAACAACCCATTGTGCACACAATTCTATTTTCGTGACATTCAGCAACATAACAGCATGTTCCTTCCCACTGCTCTCCATTAAAAACTCCCTCTGCCCCTGTCCCAACTCCAGTACACTACGGGTTCAAACATATACATACCAAGATGAAAATGCTTTAATTTACCCAGAAAATGTATCTACAATTACGACTGGCAATTCATTTAACTCCCCAGAACAACTTGATACATTTGTTTGTATTACATGCCCTGGGTAAATTTTTCCATTCATGCACCATGAACTCCCTTTTTCCTCCCTAGTGTCCTGACACTAGCATGAGATGTGACAAAGGGCAGTTGCATTTAGTGCTCAGTAATGGCAGCCCATTATGACACATCTTCCTCCTCCTCCTCTAGGCAAGATGAAGGTTGTGTCTGTTTGCAGCCAGTCATGGATATGAAAATTGGAAAATGCATTTTATCAGACTGTGATTATTGTTGACTTAGACCTGGGGGTGCTCATGCTCTTCTTCCCTCTGCTAGTTGCAAGAGGAAAACTGTTTGTCACCTTTCTCTCCTTCTTGGAGTTGAAACTAACTGGGATCTCTCTCTCCCTCTCTCTCTCTCTCTCTCTCTCTCTATCTATCTATCTATCTCTCATTTGTGTATATGTCTTCCTTCCCTCTCTCTTCTGCCCTCCCCCCTCCCCTCCCTTTCTTCCTTCCTTTCTTAAGAATGGATTGGGGAAAATTACCAGTTCCCTGTAAATGTCTGATTTTGAAAACCCTGCCCTTCCAGGCACTCATCAATGTCAGCACAGTGCAGCTCACTGTTCGTTGCTCAGTTCTTCTAGCATCAGTGAGGGGAATCAGTCAGAAAAGACAAAGGGATTAGAAGCAGTTAATGTCTTCATTTTTCATTGCTCATCATTTGCAGGTTTTAATAATAACCCTTCAGTTCTATGGTAACACTAAAAGGGATTTCCCAATCAAATATCACATTTTCTTCTGAGCCTCTTCCCGTTGGAAAACTTAGAGGCATGGGCATGTTTGGCATTGAGCACACAAAGGTTGATGCATTTTCTTTGTGCTTAATAGTATTGGCAACTCTTCTGACTTGATGCACGTCAGGTACCGTACATACTATTTCTTTTACATACATCATTATATACATTATTGTGTATTACATTCCTTATGATTTATTATTTTTACTCTTCAAAGAATTTAAATAAAGCTCTCCTAAGAAAAAATGGCTTGTAAGCAAATGAGATGTTTCATTTGCAATCCTTGCTTTGTGCTTGGTATCCAAAATCATTTGTTGTGAGTTGTTTTGCTTTGTTTTGTTAGCTTGTGAAACTCTGGCTGGAGAAATAACTCAAATGAATACAGTGCTTTTTCTTTGTCTGTATCCACAAACTTTTTTCTACCTTAATGTGGAATCCACTTTCACATCTCCTGGGAAAAACTCCCTCCACCACATCCATCCTGCTAAATTGTAGCTGCTCTCTTCTTATGGGCCTCTCAGCCTATCTCTTCACACTGCATGGATCCAAGGATGGTCACTTTCCCAAGTAAAGACAGTCCTTAGGGAACCTCCCATCTGTCTGGCTAATATCTGTAAGTAGGCATATAAGAGACTAATAATAGTTAAAATATCTTACCATTTGTGTGCTAGGCATTGTACATTTTTACAATATTACAAAATATTACAAAAGTTCTTTGATACAGGCAATGTCCTATATCTCCATTTTACAGAAGTTTACACAAAAGGAAGAATTTTTCCCAAAGTCACATAACAAGAAGTATCAAAACTGAGACTTAGTTTGTATCTATGAACTAGTACTACAAGAATTCTGAGTCAATCACCCATGGCTCAAAACAAAAATCAGTCATTCTTCCTATGGAGTGGGAGGGCTACTAGGTGAGTGGGATCTAGGATCAGGTACTATGGTTCTTGGCTAAGCTTGGTCATTCAACTAAGTCAACAGGGGTCAGCAGATGTAGCTGGAAGCTAGCAGGGCATCTCTGTCACTTCTGTCTCTTGTTCCCTCCTAGTAACTAAAGTTTGGTTGGCATGGCTATAGCCTTTCACAGGGATCAGTCAAAAAGAAGCAGTGCCAGAAGAAGCAAGAAGAGGCTTAGAGCCAGCTGGGATGGCAACCAGCAAACTGTTATTTCCACTTCATGTAAGCTTAAGAGAAAGAGGTACATGTAAATACTGTCTTTTGTAGGAGAACTTCATGGTCAAAATCAAAGAATAAAGATTCAAGAAGTGAAAAGGGACTGGTGCTAGCATGCATCCCGTGCTATTCTGTAGGAAGTTTCCATCTTATGCAAGAAAATTTTCAGTTCCTTGTCAGTGGTTAACGTTGTGCAGTGTGAAGCCCTTAGCTTGTCAGCATTCCCCTCCCTTCTCCAGTGTAAGGAAGAAAGGAGTTTAAAGTTACTTAATGAGACTATGAAGTGACAGAGGACTGGCAGACTATTTCAGAGATGGCCTTGACCTTTTTAAAAGCTGTCCTCAAACGTTTGTATCCCTGCCATGTGGTCATTCAAGTCTACTCAGGATCCCTTCCCCACCAATGTTTTTTATGTTATTTTGATTTGTTGTCAAATGCGACCCAAAAAAGCCTAAGCAACACAAAACCATGTAATTAATAAAATAAATAAATAAACTGTAGGGATTCATACTAATACCTACAAGATCTGATATGTTTCATGTATCCACTGTTGGAGACCACCCTAGCTTAACAGCTGAGCTAGATCAAATAAGAAACATTACCCTGAGAAAACAATGTGGTTGGCTAATGAGGATCAAAGCTTTGGGGCTGAACCACACACATGTACATACATATGCACCCATATGAGCATATACCCCCATACAAACACAAAGGATAACATTGAATCCCTGTCTTCAAAGAACTCATAAGCTAGCAAATATACTATACCTGCTGTTGGGTGTTAGGAATGGCTCCAGAGGTGTGTGACTGGAAACAGATGAGATCCAAGTAAGTCCAAATCCCCTGGGGAATCTCGAAATTGAGATTCGCACAAAAAGAGTAGGGCAATCTCTCTCTCTCTCTCTCTCTCTCTCTCTCTCTCTCTCTCTCTCTCTCTCTGCTTCTGCCTGTCTGTGGAACACATGGATGTAGCTCCCAAATAGTTACCGTCCTTGTGGCACATGGAAACAACCCCACAGGAGGCCACAGGTAAGCTCAGTCATGTACCTGGTGTCTGGGACCTTTCCCCATGTAAATATAGCCAGCAACTCAATCTCAGCCAACAGAATGCATTGACCCCCACCAAAAAAAAAAAAAATCTCCTGCCCACAATTCAAAAAGCTCTCACCCATCTCAGAGCTTAGAGAGGAGATTCAGTAGGTATAGGGGACCATAGGAGAGTGAAGTCATCATGGTAAAAGCGGCAATAAAGAATCACTCATCATGTGCTGTCCCAGAGCTGTTGTGCTTCTAACATCAGAGAAAGCTTTCTCCAACTTCTCAGGCACTTTCCTGGACCTGCCATGTTTTCTCTGGCTTGGGGTACTGGTCCTTTACGCAGACAACTCTGCTTTATCTGATGCTCATACACCTCCGGAGATGTGCATTTATGCCTTTTCTTAAGGTCCTGCCTGCAGACCGTGGGAAAAACACCACTCACTGGAGTTCTCCACCCAGCCCTGGAGACAAAGGGACTTAGAAACCCAGCCTGATCTCAACCCAGACTTGGACACTCTCCCTCCCTCCCTCAATATCCCCCTCACCCCTCCGCCCCAGTTTGCTACAACCACTACGCTACACCTGCTACTTGTGCCAGTACAAAGAGAAGGCACTGAGAGAGGTGAGATTAAACTCAAATTTGGGGAGAAATAGGAGTATCTCACAAGGAAATTGAAGTAGGCTGTCATCTTCCAGAAGAAATAGAGAATTTTTACAAGTAGAAAAGTTAAATGAAAAAAAAAAATCAGTGTTAGCTACTGGCTTTTGGTCAATAAACAAGGTCACAGAGTTACAAAATGACATGACATCTGATGACTGAAGTAGTATTATTTGATGACTGACAAAAATTCAAATGAAAAGGTGAAAAAGAGATTTTTTTTCTGTTTATGTGAATTTTGCAAGAGTGCAGGTCCTTGTTTAGCTGGCAAAACTGCTCTGCCCAACTTAGTTGTTATGTCCCTGAAGTGCCATAAATTGTCAAAAAAGCCCCCTTGAGATTGTCCCACTCCTTTTATCCTGACAGGACACTTGTGTGACGACTTGTCATCATCATTTGGTCTTGCACATAGGCTGTGCTTGAGGGAAGACAAAGAGTTAAGCTGCCTGCAATATAGTCCATTTTGCTTGGCAGTTACTTCTTTGCATAAATTTAAAAAATCGACAGCCTATTTTATAAAACAAACTCTTGGGAGCCTGCAATATTATCAGAGTTTGTTATTTTACATGAAGTCAGCATATGCTAAATAGACCGTTGGAAAATATCAGGATTGGCTCAAATAGGAGGAAAGTTAGCCACAAACCACTTCAGGGCTTTCAGGTTCTGAAATCTGGGTTAGTGTTCTGCCTTCATTGCTTATGGCCTACAAGGAGGAAAGAAACTACTTCTCAAGTTCTTTGAGAAAATTCTAATGGTAAATTGGCTCATATTGTTTAGATTGTATACTCATGCATGAAGAAGGTCACATGGGCATAATATGGAGACTGATTCACTGTGGGATCACGTGGTTCAGAATCTCCTTGCAAAGCAAGATTAAAAACAAGTCAGTCTTCTTAGATCCAGAACACCCTCTTGATTCCTAAACAACTCAAAATTTAACTATGAGACTCTAGCTATCTATTCTTCAACCACCTCAGAGACCTGAGAGGGATAAATATATCTGATTATATAGGAAGTGCAGGGCCTGCAGCTTCTAAAACAAAGAAATGACATACCAGTGGCTGCCTGGACAGTTCCTATTTTCTCTCCATACATTACAGCATCAATCTTCAGCCATTTGGCCCCGTTTTTCTGACAGACATTGATTGTAGAGCAGGAATTATGAAGGACTTATCTACCCTGTCTTGGCAGAGCTAGGCTGTCGACTTACCTGCTTCCAAGTTTTGTCCTTTTTGGACAGAAGTCTGTCTACAGTTGAAGCAAGGGGTTTTTCTTGCCAAGAGAATGGCTTACCACCAACTCAATCATCTCCCACTGGAGATTCTTCGATGCTCATCTTCTACTTGGAGTAGAATGGGGGGGGGGTGCTGTCAGGAGCTGACATGTCTCGATATCAAAAAATCTTAAGTTAAGAAAACATCTTTGAATGCCATATTCTGCAGATCTCTTGAGGTTTTTGCAGATGCCCTATCTATCTCTTATATTTAGATAAGCAAATATTGCTTGTCTCTTAGCAACTTGATTTCTGAGTAGCTTAGAAAATAACTGTGATAGACTGTCATAGTAACTAACAAAATGACACGTTTTCATGACTATTAGTTTCCGTTTCTCAATTATTCTAAACAGTTTATGTCGGTTTGTAGCAAGAGGTCAAAACTTGACATTTCATTTTTAAGTATTACTAGGAACAATACCTTTAAGAAGCGTTACCCTTAATTTTGTATCAATATACAAAGAAGATATTTTTAAAATTATGAGACAAGTTAGTATGAAAGCTGAGTTAGATATAGAACTTTAAACACATGGAGATGGTTAGATAGTAGAATGTTAAAGTCAGGTGCCAAATACATATGGACTGGACATTGGGAATGTATGCTAAGCCATATAACTCTTATAATTGTGGCCTATTTATTTCTGTTGTTTTGTATTGTATTTATAGTTATAAGAAAAAGAACCATTATTTGGACTGAAAGGGAGAGCTGTTGGGGGGAAAAATAAATACCTTAAACTAAAAAAAAAAAAAAAAAGAAGGGAAGAGGATGGTGGGGCTGAGGGGGAGGAGGGTGGAAGGGTGGGACTGGAGGGGGGAGTAGGGAGGGGATTGTGATTGAGATGTAACTTGAAATAAAAAATAAATTATTAAAAAAAAAAGAACAAGTCAGTCACCACCTTTGTTTACCACAGGTCAATTATCCTTAATGCTTAATGGGTCCGAGAATAACAGATGAAACTGAATCTGAACCCAGAGGATAGAACACACACGGGCCCATCCTCATGCTTTACACCCAGTTAGAGACACACTCCTTCCAAAGTACATTGTTACTTATTTTTGTTGATGCATTTTGTAGTAGTGCAAGTCAAACATGTTCTGACAGCCCTAGTGAGTCTTCAGGAAAAGTGAATCCTCAGGGTAAGAGATTTGCTGAGGTGAAAAACAAAACAAAACTGGAGAACACTAATGAAAAGATATAGGTGTCATTATCTCTCTTGCTGCTGGGATGCATTCATGTACCCTGCAATATCAACCCAAGATTTGGAATTAACAGTATTCCAGGTTTCAGAGGAGTGGGCAAGAAGAGGAACATCACAGAGCCTTTACAGCAGCCTGCATACCTCAGCTAAGGCAACTGGTCGACCCTAATCAATGATACTCACCAAACTCACAATAGCTTTCTGAAGAGCATCAGAAACTATGTGAATTTATAGAAAAGGAAAGTCTCAGTGATGAATAATTTCTTTCATCTTAAGTTAAATCCAGGATTACTTACGTAGATCAAAACCAGCCCATTAATATACCCGCTAAATGGACAGTTGAAAGGATGCTCAATAATACAAAAATTTGAAAGTTAGGCCAGAAATATAAAAAGGCAAATGACATGTGAAGACCAAATATCTGTGACGTTCTGGGTTTGCCTTTGAGCAAAGAACAGCGATTTTCACATTGTGTCTTCACTTGTGAAGAGATCCTAGTGAACATGCGGTTCTCTAGGAATCTTTCCATGCTAGATATGTTATTTCAGCAGAATATTCAGTGTTCAACATTTTCAGGATTTCTGTGTCAATGTGTTCTCAGTGTGCACTATTATTTATAAAGATAGTTGGGGCAGAAACAGTGTCTACATGCTAAGCCATCCTCAGTCACCAATTTATGCAGCAGTGAAAAGCATATATAACTTTCACCTAGCTGGCCTCCATTGTCTGGCTTCAGTGAAAGAGGATACAATTAATTCCAATGTGACATGAAATTCTGGGGCAGGTTGGTAGGGAGGTCTGACAAGAAGGGAGGGGAGAATGGGGTAGAGGGTGGGAGGGAAGGACTGGGAGGATAGGAAAGAAGGGGTTGTGATTGGGATGTAAAATGAATAAATAAATAAAAGGGGAAAAAAAGAGAACAAACCCAACAACCAAATAGAACTAAAACAAAGCAAAACAAAAAAGATTCATACAAACTTCTGCCACATCATGTTTTCTCCATGTTTCCCAGTGTGAGGGGCACAGAGCACAAAGAATACGAGTTGGTTCTTCTTTTAGGGAAAAATGTGGCCAGCAGTGGCTTCTTCTCTTCAGTCTCAAATCTGGTATGTATTGGACTTGGGTAAGGGAGCTTAGAAAAGGGATAAAAAAAATTGAGGTGGAAAGTGTACATACATCCCTTATGTGTTTGTTTTGTTTTGTTTTTTTTTTGTACAATGTAAATACTTTTTATTTTTTATTTTTATTTATTTATTTTTTTATATTTTTAATATTATTTTTATTCTTTTTTATCTGTTTGTCTGCTTATTTGCTTGTTTGTTTTTTAGTTCTCTCTCCTGGGCAATGAGACACTTTTCACTGATGGTACTGCCTCGTAGACCCCCAATGAATGAGGAGGCTCTTGGCCCTCATATGACCTCTCAACTGAGATGAGGGACTGTTATATAAGGACACTGCACCCCAGAGAAATGGGATGGAAGGGTTAGGAGGTAAAGAAAAAAAAATGAAATGTGATGTTTCGGCCTTTTACTACTAATTGTCATAAACTGTTTAGGATAATTAAGAAATGCAAACTAATAATTATGCAAGCCGGTCATTTTGACAGCCTATTATAGTTATTTTCTAAGCTAATCAGAAATAAAGCTGCTACGAGACAAGCAACATCTGCTTGTTACCCTAATATAAGAGATAGATAGGGCCTCTTCAAAAACCTCAAGAGATCTGCAGAATATGGCATTCAAAGATGTTTTCGTAACTTTAGATTTTTTTATATTGAGACATATCAACTCTTGACAACACCCCCTATTCTACCCCAAGTAGAAGATGAGCATCGAAGAATCTCCAGTGGGAGATGATTGAATTAGTCGCAAGCCTATCTCTTGGTCGGAAAAGCCCCTTGCTCCAACTGTAGACAGACTTCTGTCCAAAAAGGACAAAACTTGGAAGCAGGTAAGTCGACAGCCTAGCTCTGCCAAGACAGGGTAGATAAGTCCTTCATAATTCCTGCTCTACAATCAATGTCTGTCAGAGAATAGGGGCCAAACGACTGAAGATTGATGCTGTAATATATGGAGAGAAAATGGGAACTGTCCAGGCAGCCACAGGTATGTCATTTCTTAGTTTGGGAAGCTGCAGGCCCTGTACTTCCTATAAAATCAGATATATTTATTCCTCTCAGGTCTCTGAGGTGGTTGAAGAACAGATAGCTAGAGTCTCATAATTAAATTTTGAGTTGTTTAGGAGTCAAGAGAGTGTTATAGATCTAAGAAGATGCTTTTAAAATTGTGTTGCAAATTAGTATGAATGTTGAGTTAGATATAGAACTTTAAACTCATGGAGATGGTTAGATAGTAGAATGTTAAAGTCAGGTACCAAATACATATGGACTGGTCATTGGGAATATACACTAAGCCATATAACCCACATAACTGGGGCCTAATTACCTCTGTTGTTTTGTATTATATCTATTATTATAAGAGAAAGAGCCATTTGTTGGACTGAAAGGGGAAACTGTAGAGGGAAATAAGATATACCTTAAACTTAAAAAAAAAAGGGAAGAGCATGGGGAAGGGTGGGAGTGGAGGGGGGAATAGGGAGGGTACTGCGATTGAGATGTAACTTGAAGAAATAAAAAATAAAGAAAAAAATTTAAAAAATATATTGCCAATTCTATACATAAATTACAGAAATACTATTGAAATATATATATCAAATCATCGTAAAATGTACTTGTTTTGACCTACTAAGAATGAAACCCAAGGCCTTCAGAATGTCAAACAAGTACCCTGCCACTGAAGTATATCCCAGTCTCCAAGAATGGAATGTTCCTTTCTCAGTCAAAACCCCATAGCTGGTCAGGCTCTTTTTAAAGTAGGTGTCTACCTTGTATTGATCTGAGAGTTCTCTACATCTTCCTGGCAGGGAAGGGTAGGAAGGTATAGGTCTGGAAATTGTGTGATCATGAGTTTCCTCAGTTCTTTGTCCACATTCAGCCACCTGGACACTTTCAAGTGAAGGGAGCTGGGGACGAATATGATGAACAGTAATCTCTTTGTGACACTAGTGGGAAGGCCCAACAAATGAACAGTGCTAAATCATGGAGGATTCCTACTTTCCATTGCATCCCCATATGAAATCCTTGTATCTGCAGTCCCCTTTCCACAGTTATTTCATCACAGCCTTTCATTCCCTTTGAGCTATTTTATAATCAATGGTGAAGCACATTGCACATCACAATGGAAAGGGAAATGAATTAACTGGTGGAGGGAAAACCCTCTCATTCTATGGAAAAAGCCCTCCAGAGTCCACTTCAAAATCCATTTCTGTATTCTTGATTTATAAATAGTGTCTGCTCTCTGCATTTTCCCTTGAGCCCAGCATCTTCTTGCCAATTATTTAAATAAGATCTTTAGCATGACTTTTTTCTTTTCATTTGTGTGAAAGTTATGATTCTAACCTCTTGAAGGAGCCCAGTATCACCAGTAATTGCTAAGGATTTGTCCATCTGACTCTCATCAAGCTATCTTGTTTTCTTTCTTTGGTTTATTTGTTTTGTTTTCATCCTAAGTTATGCCTAGCAACATCTCCAGAAAGACTATTACACAGAATAGCATTAAAAAAAAAAAAAAACTGGAACGAAGCAATCTTACTATCTTCCCCTTACAAGGCCACCCCAACTGTTAGGATGCTCTGCCTGGATACTATCATCAGAAAGCATGCTCTGCTGACATTTCAAACTCCCACAGGAAATGCTGTGACTCATCTGAGAAGTCCATATTTGCAAAGTTTGCTCAACAAAGAGGTTGGATAATCATCTTGGATTAAACCTTCAAAGCAGCAGGCTTTTGGTTATCCCCCAACCCCTATACCATGATTAACCTGGGAACCCTTTGAAACCTTTTTCCTTATCATAATGTGCTTTTGAAACCATCAGTTATTCATGAGAGATACTTTTGTAAACATGCTTCTTTATGCATTTCCTTTAATTAGCAGTCCCTTCATTTTGCACAAAACTTTCCGTATTTAGACTTTATCTGCAAAAGAATTTTGTATGAAGTATTAAAGAATTAGGCAACTAATGGAAAATACATTTTCCTACTGATAACTTATCAAAATCATTTAGACTACCCATTAATTTCTAGCTGCTTAGCCTTCAGGAAGCTCAGAGCCACATCTGAGACTTGAATTTAATAACTCTGTAGGACCTACCTCTCTGTACTACTATTCCCCCAAATTAGTATTGGATTCTAACATATATCATCCATTCCTGGTTTTACTTATTTGTGTTTACTTCTATTTTACTGTATCTGTTTTATAGATCACCTATATGAAGATATAAAGAATACATTTATATAAGTGGATCATATATTCCTCTGTAATTTTATGAGCATTTCCTACAGAAATCACAGATTCTCGTGTGATAGCTCTTCTTGGCATGTTTCATTCAGAGACAGCAGGGCACCCACTCTTAGGCATCTCATTTAACTCGGCCATGTGCTATATAGATGTGGAATACATTAGCTATTATTAGAATCTAAAACAGGACAATTATCAGTTGGATGTGTTAAGGACATTTAGGGGGTTAGTAAAGCATAGTTCCAGATGTATCTGCAAGGTTATTTCCAGAGAAGATGCCATTAGAAGGGCTCTGACCTCAGAAGGTTATGGAGCTGTGGAAGGTGGAGCCTGGCTAGAGTAAGTGGCCACTGGTGGCAAGTCTTTGGAGGACATGTCTTGGCTCTGGTGTTTCCTGTTTTTCTTCTCCACTTTCTGGCTACCATAAGCTGAGCAACTTCCTCTGACATGCCCTTTCTTCAGATTGTTCTGCTTCTTCATGGGCCTGAAAGTAATAAAGCCAGCTGACCATGATACCTCTGATACTAGGAGCCAAAATAAATCTTTCCTCCCTTAAAGGATTTGAGTCAAATATTTTGACACAGTGAGGAAATTCTGATGAATATGTCTCCATAGTATGAAAAATAGAGGACAACTCTGACTTAACAAAGTTTTTATTTTTTACTATTTTCTTTTTTGAATATGCTGTGCCTCTCTCAGAGGCCAAAGGATACAGAGCACAACATTTGGATGACCTGTATTTGAAAACATTTTCCCCTCAAGTGTGAATGAAATGAGAAGAGTACACAACTGAGAGTGATTTTAGAAATACCAACTGTTTAAAGTATGCATGGCTGTGTACAAACTACCTCACACTTAACAAATCAACACACACTCATAAGACATAGTATCTTTGGATCAAAAAAAGAGTCTGGACACAATTGGGTTGGTTCTCTGTGGAACTGTAACCAAGATATCACATTGACATGACATCTGAGATGCTACTTGGGGAGGATTCCTTACAAACCCATTCCAGTTGTTGACAGAGTTTATTTCCTCAGAGACATGAGACTGGGAGCCTTCTTGCTTGCTGTTGGCTAGGGGTATTCTTCAGTTCTTTCAGCCCATTCATTTCTGTGCAACTTGGTAACTTTTCATCAAGGCCAGCAAGTGGGCAAAGTCTTGTCGTAGTTAACTCTAGCTTCTGTGGCAACAGAACTTTATTTCCCACAGTTCTAGAGGCTGAGAAGTCCAAGACCAAAAAGCCAGCAGATTCATTGTCATTTCATTTCTGGTGCACAGATGGCATCTTCTTACTATGTTCTCACTTGATAAAAGGGGTAAGCAGCTCTCTGAGGTCTCTTTTATAAGGACACTAATCCCACTCATTTAGGTATTCCTCTTAGCACTTAATTATTCCCCATAGTCCCACTAACACCACTACCCTGAACATTAGCATTTCAATTTATGAATGCAGGTTCAAGTAGTGTTACCATTTTATGTAATATGATTACATACATGCAGTCACGCTCACTCTCTCATTTGTATCACAGTTAGGTTACTTAGAAGCCACTGATAGCTCCTGCCTGAACTCAAAAGAAGGGAAGTAACAAAGCCATGCCTACCAGGAGGTAGAAAGCTCAGGGTTGCAAAATATGATAACAGAAACAACTTTACCACCATTCAAAGAGACTTGAACATACTCTAGCATAGTTTCTATTTGCTTAAGGCCCTGTCCCTAGGACAGTGACCTGCTTAAAAAAGCAGAATTACTATTTCTTTTCACTTATTCCTGGCTATAGGCCTGACCTGCAGTACTTTGCAAAATGTTTAAATCCCTTTCCTGTCTCTTTGAGATACAAATCTACAACTCAAGCATGTTTTTTCCAGAGGCTGAGAAAATGCTGTCACTGAGAAAGATCAAGGCACAGTCTCCTAGTCCCTAAGGAGTGCAGAAACCTGACACCAATGAAGCTCTAGTTAGCACACAGAGATGGCCAAATCACACTGACTGGCAACCTCATCCTGTGGTATCCTTTAGATCTTTTCTTTAACACACTGCAGAGTTGAAAAGGCCTCTTGATCTTTTTCTCAAGTGGAGTTGAGCTCTGTTTGTACTGGAGTCTCCCTCTCTTACTATAGAAACTTGAATACAATCTCTTGCCATTTTCAAAAATGACTGGCTCTCTTTCTCTATGACTGTAGTAGGATGCTTAAGTTCACTAAAATCACTTAGAGATTTGGCCATCATTACATTTTTCATTCAGACCCAATCTAGCAAAACTAAGCTTCCATGAGTCTTTATGAATGTGTTTGTAAAATGTTTTTGATGTTGTCTGCTGTTCAACATAGATCTAACCTTGAAGAGTGGCATATACTTTAAATTAACAATAGCCAAAATACTAATATGGGCTACTTGATAAGTAGCCCATAATATCTTCTTGTGGTCAGAACGACTCTGATTCCCAGGCAGCAGGGGCAACACTAAAGGGTCACATGTCCATCATACAGGATATGCTACTTCTAGTCCCTGATTGATTAGGATCTCTGATAGCCTGTATTAGAGAGAGAGAGAGAGAGAGAGAGAGAGAGAGAGAGAGAGAGAGAGAGACAGCTGCATGTTGAGTATGGAGCCAAGTAGCCCCTAACCAAAGTTGAACCATCAGTGGAAGTGTGTTTGGTGTCATTTTTCAGGGAGGTTCAGAACTCTCATGTTCTACAGTATACTATAAGATGACCACTTCACAGGAAACTACGGTGTTCCTTTGACATTTTGTGAGTTCAGTGAACTGCAAACAAATGCAAACCTTTACAAAGCAGAGAAATATATCTTCCTCAGATGTGTTTAGAATACTGGGAGACTAATCTGTGTTTAAGAAATCTAAAGGTTTTAGAAATGACGTGATTATTGATTTTGTCCATTTAGAGAATGAATTGGTTACAGATTGGGCAGGTATTTCAAATTCAACAGCTATTTCCTTCTATTTATATTATCATTAGTATTCTAAGCTACATCAGTTCTGTTATTGTTGAGGAATGACACAGTACCTTGAAAGTGTAATATTTCTGGTGAAAAGCAATGAGAGCACTATTCAATGTGAACACTGTAAAGAACAACAGATAGACCGTTCAGTGACCTCAAGTCTTTTTTTGAAGAAATGTGATTCACAGGACAAATAATATTTCAATTTTAAAATAAAATTAAATCCTGCTTAGACTTTTTTCTTCACTCTGTAATTACATTGAATTATTTTCCTCTCAGAGATTTGACCTTAATGCTCAAGAATACTTGTTCACATATGCGTCTCCTCATTGACAGTTTTGACTCCAAGTGGCTTGGCTTCAGGTTCTTCACTGTCATGTTCCTCTAGCTGTGTTAATGAGGTTCAGGTCTTGCTCTGAGTGCAAGCAACAGAGTTATTGCTGGCCTCATAACCTTCACATTCAGGCAAGACTGGCTAGTTCTGATTGATCCAAGTGCCACTTACCACACAAAGCCTCTCTGAGCCATGCAGCTAATATTACCAGCTATTCTTTTCATAGTAAGTTATAATTTAAGCTTTTCGCAATTAGTTCATTGATGCTTCAACCCTAGGCAAAGAACTACAAGCAACTAAGAAATGCTGAGAATAGGGAGAGTCCCTGCCCCAATTGGGTATCCAATACCAAATGGTCAGACCTGAAGTCATATACATACAAGCAACATTTTAACAGTAAATGGATTGAGTACGTTATATTTATACATTTAGAAATATACATACACATATAAAAAACAAGTTAATAGAGGCCATAAGTTTGAGAATAGATATGAAGGGTGGATGAAGGAAAATGATGTATCTTAATTTTTTAAATTAAAAATTATTTTAAAATTTTAAAATATTTTAATAAACTATAACTGATTAGATGGAATAGATAGTCCTCAACTTTTTAATTTTAAGAAAAATATGCTATTTCTTCTCTATTATGTACCAGATGATGTCCTGTCCATGATTTATTTAAACTTTAAATACTAGATGGGTTTTGTGATCTTGGTCTGGAAGAAATGTCTTTCTCAGGTGGCTGCAGTTTACTAGATTTGTAGTATACTACTCTCTATCCTTGGCTTCTTGAAGTTGGTAGAACACGACTAAAAAATTAGAATTAGTAGAAGTCTTTGGAGGTAGAAGTTCAGGGGCAGTTGTAGTCAGTGTAGAAGCATATTCTCTAAAGATTCTCATTGGCTAGCATTATGTCACCTTGACACAAGCTAGAGTCATTGGAGAGGAGGGAGTCTAAACTGAGAAAATACATTCATAAAATCAGGCTGTAGACTAGCCTGTTGGGCATTTTCTTAATTAGTGATTAAGGAGAAAGGACCCAACCCATTGTGGGTGGTGCCACCCCTGGTCTGGGGGTCCTGGGCTCTTTAAGAAAACAGCTGAATACCGGGCGTGGTGGCACATGCCTTTAATCCCAGCACTCGGGAGGCAGAGGCAGGAGGATCTCTGTGAGTTCAAGGCCAGCCTGGTCTACAAAGTGAGTCCAGGACAGTCAAGGATACACAGAGAAATCCTGTCTCGAAAAACCTAAAAAAAAAAAAGAAAGAAAGCAGGCTGAGCACACCATGAGGAGCAAGCCTGTAATCAGCACCCCTCCATGGCCTCTGCATCAGCTCCTGCCTCCAGGTTCCTGCCCAGTTTGAATTCCTGTCCTGACTTCCTTTAGTGATAAACTGTGGATGTGGACCATGAGCCAAATAAACCCTGTCTTCCTTAAGTTACTTGTGATTATGTTGTTTCATCACAACAATCAAAACCCTAAGAGAGGAAGAGACAGAAGTAGATCTTAAATTAGATATTTTTCTCTTTTTTTTAAGTAAATGGTTCATCATGCTTAGTTGACTCTAGAAGATGTGTTAATGAATAGGTAGTGTCCACATCCGAAGGGGAAAAAAAAAAAACCTAGACATCTTAATTACACATAATTTGGAATATCTGAGCTCTGTAAGCAACCTTACACCCGAATACAAAATCTTCCTTATGCCTTAAAGTGGATTTTTATTCGTTACAAACTATCTCTGCATAAGAAAATTTAAAATTCTCTGAAAAAACACTTTTAATAATTCAAATATTTATTTTAATTTAAAAAATAATTCATTCTGTTTTTACCTTAGCTTTCTCTGTAAGATTCAGTTAAACCACAGAACAGAAAAACAAAGAATTTAAAGTCAGAGGGACAAAGAAAAACAGTCAAATTCTGAAATACTAGGCAGAAAAGATAAGGGGCACCTGGTTTAAGCATGCAGAGGAGCTCAGCCTTAGCTGCCTGTTCAAGGAAATAGGGTTAAGAGTTTCACACCCTATTGAGGAAATCATGAAACATAGCCAGGCTTTAGTGGAGCCTAAGATGAAGATGAAGATACATAGTCAAGTGAACGTTCCTCTCACTATGGGAAGCTCATTCTCAAGTGAACGTTCCTCTCACTATGGGAAGCTCATTCTAAGCTGAAAGTAGACCAAAAAGCCTTCAGACCAATGGACACTGGGCTCTCAAGGCTATGGGGTGCTGCCCTGCTAACAACAAGGAGAATGAGTTTGAGTGACTATGAGGAAACAGGAGACTCCAGCGCTACTTCAGTCTTAGTCCCTCCACCCCCAGCTGCTTTCCTAAGATTCATAATAGAATTCTCCAAATCACAAAAGGGAATCAAAGATGCTAATACCTGCCTGGTTTTCCTATCCAAGCCTGCTGGGGAAAGTTGACCATCACCAACAGCTGCTCCACATATACAGAACCCACTGTTCTGATGTTTGAATCTACAGACAAGGACTACTAGAAAGTTGAAGACATCATATGAAATGGTATAAAAAAGAGGAAAATATTTGGGAAAACAAAATAGAAACAACAATGTAAGATAATCTTGGCTAAACGCAGGGCTGAGCTATGTGTGTTGACAAGCATGAAATCTAACACTGAACCCCAAGGCCTGCATGGTCCTTCCCTGAAGGAAGAGGGAAGGACTGGAAACATAAATTTTGTGAGAGATTGGGCCCAAGTAAGAGAAGACAGATTAATTTAACAAGAGGATGCTACTAGTTGAAGAAAACCAGGACATCTTATGAGAAAAAGATAGAAAGAAAGAAAGAAAACTTTGTTAGTTTAATGAAAAAACAATTGACTTCTTCAGTAATCTTAGGAAAAGCAATTAGGGACAATTTAAAAAATGTGTTTGACTGCAAAGTAGGAGTTACTAAGCAGTTGCTACAAAGCTATTAGGAGAGAATGACCAATTGTTTTATTTAGAAGGAGGTGTGCAAGCAGCCTGATGAAAGTGGGTGTCTTGAGTTGCTAAATGGATTGTTGGACAGTGTCTGCATACTTGCCTGCCTGCCTTCTGTTTTCTTGTTGCCATCCCTTCTTGTGGCCATTATGGGCTCCTGTTCCTCTGGTCCTCTGTTGTGGAGTTTTATCATAGCAGCAGAAAAGCAACTAATACAACAGAAACCTCACAAATGTTTCTGGACTGAGGAATGGAGAGCTAACCACGACATAACTTGAGAACTGAAAATCACTCAGCAACAGAAAGGAATGAATGCTAGCATATATAACAACACAGATGATTTAAGTGGAGAGAGCCATACTTAGCTGCTAAACACCATATGATTTCACCTATACCACATTGTGGGAAAAGTGTGAGAAAGAGAATGGATTAATGGCTGTCAGAGGATATGATTGGGAGGAGACCCTGATAGTTAAATATGCAGAAACTATAGAACTGTAGGCTCAGCGAAGTTACTGACTAGCTTACTTTGCTGGTGGTACCTGAATGTATGTTTTCTTAAACACACCCAGCATGCACATTTTAAATGTGAATCTTAAATTATATACATCCTAAATTTTAAGAATAAAAGATAATGAATAAGGATTCTGGATTGAGTGATGATCAGATAATGATACTACTGAGGTTAGTAGGAAACATAGTTAAGCAGCAGATAGATCTCAAAAACAAAACAACAATGGCAAAAGCAAACAAACAAACAGAAAAGAAAAGCAATTTTCCCCTCAGCAAGCCCAGTGTGAGGAAGCAGAAACACAGGAGTCTATTCAATACCTCCAGGTGGTGGGATCATTCCTTGCTAAGTAGCCATTCTTTTGTATATATTTTAGCCTTCGTCTGGTTGCCAGTAAAGAAAAATCTGAGTTGTTCTCAGGTGTTTACTACTACCATTATAGTCTCTATTGCCATCCACTTGGCTTCTCACGTGGAGCTGAGAAATTGATGATCTCTGTTCCATGCAATTGACAAAGTGGATTTCCTGACATTCAAATCTGATCAGGTTATTCCCTTGATTAAAATTCCTCACTGGTTCCTTATTGCCTTCAGCGGCGCTTCTGTACTATGACTGCACATTAGAACTGCCTGGAGCACGGCACAAGGTATGTGATGCTCAGACCACCTCCAGACATTCTGACTTAATTGACCAAATACAGAGCCAGAGTATCAGTGCTTTAAATATGTCCCATGTGCTTTGTATCTTAAGAGCTTATTTTTTCAAACAACATTATTAAAATATAACTCGTATACTTCACAATTTACCCATTTAAAGTATACACTTCAGTGGCCCCTTTCTGTATCCTATTATTCATTTTTTAAATTATGGTAAGTTTTGCACCACAAAATGTGCTGCTTTAGCCATTTAAAGGGTACAATTTAGTGGTATTAATGACATTCACAACACTGTACTGCCACCTCAGCCATTTCTTCAGCTTCGTGTGATTTAACTACTTTTCTAAAGAGCTAAATGCAAAGTCCTTAACAAAACCAGAGACATTTCACAACAAGGTCTCCTCATATCTTCCCAGACCGTGTTCCGAGCACTTTCCATCTGGCATTTTCCTGGATTCAGAGACGCTAAATTGTCTTTTAGCCTTTGCAGACTTTGCCTTTGTCTACTGTCATGTTGTTTATTTGAAACACTACTCATCATACTAACTGATACTTCTGTTTAACAAACAAAAGCTTGCCTTCAAGGCCAGACTCAGGGGTTCCGTTTCTTAGATCCTTTTCTTGAAGCCTAAGCTTACTTAGCTTTCCCATTCCGTACTCTGTAGCCTCATTTATCACACTGTACCAGAACATCTAATCATGACAAATCTCTCTCTCTCATGTGTCTGCACCCAGTCTAAACTGGGAACCACGGCAGCATATCACATAGAGTGTAGCTCATTGTAGGGAACTGTTTGATGAACAAACTAAGGAACAGTTATTGACATTCAAGCAAAAGACCACAACTGTGGATGGTATAATTGGGTGACCAGTATTAAAGCCACAGTAGACATACAGAATGAGCATAGGTACACAGGACGGTGTGTCAGTAAAGGAAGGACCAGTGGTAGATCTTACAAAGTTATTATATTTGTTAAGTATATCTGATGGAACAGGACAGATGAGCTGATAACTGGTATGCATGTTTTCATACACATATACATAATACTCTTTCATCTGTATTGTAAACATGCTTGAGGTTTTGAAAAGCATGGTTACGATGTCCCTACACTTTGTGGATTGTGTACATATAGAGAACTCCAAATAAAAATTTAAAATTCAATATCATCACAGACTGTGCTTGAAATGGACTTTGTATATCTTGGTTACTTAGTAGTACTGATTGACTCACCAGAGTTTATAGTTGAGATTGTCAAGCAGCAAAGGCATAAAGCACAAGGTTAAACAGGGCGGTGATTATATGAGGTACAGGGACAATGAATGCTGATGGAAAGGTACAGAGAGAACTGAAAGGAAGTCCCTTCCTCAGTTGCTGCATGAATAAGCAGGAGCTATGTTTAAGGAAGTTCCTGTCTAATAGGTAAAGAAACATGGATTGAAAGACTTATGAAAGAAATACAAATCAATGGAGATTGTTGTTGGAGATATAAAATGATGTATCTTCTGTTAAGAATTATGAAGGTCATCAAAAGCTTAAAAGCAAAACCAGACATAATGACACATAGCCATAATCTCAGCACTTTGGAGGCTGAAGCCAAAAATATTATGAGTTGAAAACTACATATACTATATATATATATATATATATATATATAAAATAAGAGCCTGTCTGAAAAAAACATACTAACAAAAATGGAATTACTATATGATCCAACATTATCAGGCCAAGAATGTTTGGCTAGACAGGTGATAGCCTTAAGGGAATACTTACTACTTATATTGTGATAAATGGACACAGTACTGAAACAACTAATGCCTAATGACTTATTGTGATACTCATAGGTCAATATTTCAATACTCATTTGAGAAGCTTCTTTTGCAGTAAATGAAGACTAGCACAGAACCACAAATTGCCAAGGCACAGAGAATAATACATTGAAGAATGCGTAGCCCTAAAGATAGCGCACACACACACACACACACACACACACACACACACACACACACACAAACACAATCACCTCCTTCTCCCAAGGCTTAGGGATTATTGCAGAAGATGGGACAGGACGCATGTAAGAGCTAGATGTGGCGGGTGGGTATAAGGAAATAGCATTTTCTGGATGCATCAGGACTGCTATACAAATAGATTCACAGTGGTTGTGAAAGCATGCACAAGGCCTGTGAAAGTCTGAGCTGGATCCAATTCCAGCACAAAACCAGGAATTGGGCATGAAATGGCATCCATTACTTTGAAGCTATTGGCAAATATTAGCTGCTAGAAGAATAGAGAGAGAGATTTCTCTGAGTGCAGCCACACTCCAGTAGAACACCACACCTGTGAGAACATTTGGGCAGCACAAAGTGATCTTTGTATATTTATAAAAACAAAAGGACACAAAGTGATCAGACTTTGTTGTTTGGTCATTTCTATGTTCAGTTGCATGAAACTCTCAACTAATAAAAATTTAAAAATAAATGAAGTAGTCAAATTCTTAGAGGACAGAACCATGGTGTATCTTGTCTTTGCTACTTTGTGGGTTCTTCTTTTTCCCACCCTTTACCAGCCCATTTCACCCCCATCACTAGATAGAGAGAAAGAAGGATTGGAGGAAGAGAAAGGAAACCCCTGAATCTAATTTCTTTCTTCTTGTTTTTTCTTTCAGCACAACTTCTAACAAACTGCAACCAAGGCTCCTGAACAATCACATACCTTACCTCTTGGGGCCCTAGCATTTATATACCCTCTGAAAAATTCCTAGAATTCCAAATGTTACACAGTTGCAGAACCTATCTGGAGCTGGCAAAACCACCCCTCTGCCAGAGCACGAGGCAAATCACAGTCAGCTGCTGCAGACAGTCTGAAGCAGCCCCATATCCCTACATCTTGGATTAAAATGAAAATATATTCTTATAATATTTCTGGGATTTTAAAGAAACCAAAATTCCAGAATTCTCATTACACCACAGTGTTGAAGGATTGTGTTGTTCAGTAGTATACAGATTCAGTTTTCCTGATGTTGAAGTGATACAGAACTATCAGACAGCAATATCCCAAACTGGAAATATGACTATTAAGCAAGATTTTACTTTTCTCCTTCAGGAAAAAGAAAAAACATGTCTAAAGATCCTGAAGACAAACATTGTACCAGGAAATTTTCATGAGATTATTCCTGACTTTTAGAGTTAGATTCAATCATATAATAAAAGCCAAATCAATGCAGACCAAAAAGATAGCCTCAAAAGAAAGTATTTCCCAGGAGAAAGTAGCATAACTCCAAACAGATGTTCCTTTTGTTAATTAAATTTTACCAACAAAATAATATTTTGAAGGCACCAGTTTAACTCTTGTTATAATTATAAAGCTAGTTCAGTTCAACAATATCTGGAGGCTGATATATAGTCATGTTTTATAGCTCTGACTATTTCTACATTTCTGCTCAAGGTATAAAATTAGAAATATGGACCTGGAGTGTAGCTCTTTATGTTTTACATATAATTATCATTAAAAATAAAAACTACTCTCTTCTTATATCCCATTAAAGATAAAAACATCAATAATTTTTAATCTACTGTGGAGTTCACAGGAATTCACTGTATTCTTTCTCATCTCACTGTGTCTGACTATCAATAATAGTAAATGGTAGAGGGACTAGCAAACTTACAGATAAGCGTCTTAAATATTTTTTTTAACAAATATAAGGACATAGCTTACAGAACTGATTTCTTTAATCACAGAATTTCACTGTATAATAAAAAAGGGAGCACCACCATTTCCAAATAATAGGTTTTCTCCTGCAGAGCTCTTCATTCATTGTGTGAGGTAGATGGCAGACTCCTGTAGACATAGCTGCCTTTCTGATACATGAGGTCCTACTTAACAAGCTCCTTTGCTCATTGTCCTGAAGTCTGAATGTCCTGAAGAGTTTACCTATTTTTAAAAGCAACAATAACCTCATGTCTCCTTTAGATAGGCTGTGCCCTAAATGGTAACAGTCAGAACAGCTACATTTTCAAACTTCCAAGTGTCAACAATGAAAGCTACCACACAAAGGTTTATATGGGCTTTTGGTCTGATCCTATTAACTATTGTTTCTAGGAGCTGTATCTTTTGGTAGTCCTTAGTTTAAACAGCATGAATATGAAAATAGTGGTTCTATTTCATTCCACTGACAATAGCAGTGTAAGCAGTGTCTTATTTTCTAGACTGAGATATTTAGCATGCTGTAGGTGTAAATGGAAGATGTAAAAGTGACAAAAGCAACTTTGTAAACATTAATGTGATGTTGGCTGTGTTATTATGAGCCTAATAAAATCTGCACACAAGAACACATAGGTGTCATGCTGGGAAACCAATGGTCTAACTCTCATCTTGACTGCAAGCAAAGTATATCTCATCAAGCTATAAATTTCATGAGTGTTCTCCCAATTTAAAGCCCTTAAGGAGAATGGATTTCATGGCTCAATAGTTTTAAAGGGTTATTCTTATTTGGCTTTATAATGAAGAAATTAAGAGTTTTCTAAAACAAATCAGAATTATACCATAGTTCCTTGGGCTTTCACATTGTTGCTTTTAAGTGCGTAACTTCCTCTCCAGATAACAAAATCATTGGGTTCCACATCAAATTCACCATGGGAAGACATTTATTACCTGCTATGATTACACAGAATAGTCTGGAGTGGAGAAGAAATTTGCTTATTCATGGCCATGCAAAAAAAGATAATGGAAAATGGAGTAGTTATCTAATCAACTTTCACAATTGAGAGGCAACTTTCTTTAGTTTGGTATCAGGAGGAAGTTGGTTTAGTCCCAAGGAGTATCAGAACTCAATCAACAGAAACCTGTACAGGCGTTAGGAACCACAGGCAGTGGAATGCCAAATCAAGTTAATTTATTGATTCTTTTCCAACAGGTTTTGCGATATATTTGATGTAGCCATGCAAAGCTTTTGTAGGAAAGAATCTCCTTTTTGTGAGTTGTTCACATCCAATTTTAAAGAGCAAACATTTATTGCAACTGGGAAAAACAAGACAAAATATATTGTATGCAGGAAAATATAGATACAGTCAATGCTTCTGCTTATAAGAAAATTATTAGTGACTGTGTGCAAAAGAATACAACACAAAATGAATAATATCATTGCTTTTCTATAGGTATTCAAGGAGCAGTACTGCCCCCATCCCCACTTTCTGGTTGCTCAGAAAGCTACCAAGGGAAGTCACTGCCCACTGGAGTGGAAATAAGACTGAAGGCATTCATTCATATTCCAATATCAAGCAATAGGGTACACCCTCATTTATGCTTTCTATCTGCAAGGAAAATGGATTGCATTCACTGAAACACATAGCCATACTTAAATAAAAATAGAATATGGGATCTTTTAAAAAGCTTTAACTCTACTGAATATTTTCAAATAAGCTACATCATCACTTTTTGTATGTTAAAATTTGTAGTTCTTTTGTGTAATGTTCATACTTTTATTTAAACTTTCATTGTAGTTTTTACTGATTACTTTACACTGTTGTTATAGCTATATAAATTAGACCATACCTTTGTGAACCACATTACACAGCTAAATGGAATGAACAGTTTGAAGTGTGAATTATAGCTGAATAGGAACATTAATTGGCTTGAGGGTGGGGACATTATGAATAAGACTGTTACAAATATTCTGTACAAATTCTTGAGTGAACATGTTTTCATTTCCCTTTTATAGACTCTTGCAATAATAGCATTACTGGATCATGTACTAAGGGTATGACTAACTTCATAAAAGATTCCTAAATTCTGTTTTGAAATGATTTAGTATTTTATGTCTCCACCAACAATATATGAGCATTTCATGTTTTTTTATATCTTGCTAAGATTCATTTACAGACTTACAACTGCAGCACAAGAGCAAATGCTCAGGAGTCCACTGAAATTCATAGTATATAAATTCAAATTTTTGAGTAGTCACAGCTCAAAAAATGAAAATTTAAACAAAGTTATTCAAAAAGCATTTCAACACATAATCAGAATGCACATTATTGAGATATTGCTATTATTTTTAGTACAGTTCCAAAATCTGGTACCACATCTTATATTTTTGGTTGTGAACCTAGCCTTTAACAGCTGAGTCAGCTCTCCTGCCCAGTACCACATCTTAAATTGAAGTAGCTCTAGTTCATTTGTTCAATACGTATAAGTGGCCAGACAGTGGATAATACAGTGACACACACACACACACACACACAGTGCTTGGTGGCTATATAATTGTAACTTGCCTTAATTAGCCTTTTTCTAATTACTGATGTTTTATTTTGTGTGGTTTTTGGCTATTTGTACTTATTTTATGTCTGTTCAAATATCTTTTAGCAAACAGATGAAAAAATAGTGGTATACTCATGAGAACATATGTATCAATAAAAAGGAATAAATTACAGAGTTTCAAAAACACTATACTGAGTGAAGTGAGACACAAATTATGTATGTTGTGATTTCACTATGTGAAATTTTAGATCAGACAAACTTCAACAAAGTAAATCAGGGACTCTAACGAGGCTGTGTGACTTTCAAACATTTTGAGCGGTGGAAATACTCTGTAGATTGGAAGAGAGGTTACATGGTGTAATGGCTAATTTCTGTGACATGACAGGTTGTGGAGTAAATCAGGTGACACATCTCTGGGCTTTTCAATGGTAGCATTTCCGGGGATTAATTAAACAGGGTTAGACTCTTCCTTAGAGGTAGTACAAGACTCATATATAAAGAGATATGAGGGGAAAGGCCATTGCCTGCTTTTCTTTACTTCTTCCTGAGTGAGTCTATTGCTGCTACTTTTGTGCTTTATTGACTTCAGACTCCAACCTCTTTGGCCTCCCAATGATGACTGAATACCAGCAACTCTCTAGAAACCTTCCAGGCTCCCACCATTGCTTTGGTACTGCTGAGACATTCAACTTCAAGGCTCAAGTAGCTACTGGGTAACTTTCTCCACAGTGCAGCCAGCCATTGCAGCCATTGTCTGGCTACCCAGTCCTTATTGTGGAGGCCAATCTGTAACTATAAAACTCCCCATCTCTAGCCCCTGTGGAGAATCCCATGCACACACCATGAATGTACACATTTGTCTAGAGGTATTGAGTTACACATTTGAATGTGTGCATTTAATATAAATGTATTCAGTGAAATTACTGAGGTAAAAACAAGACTCATGAGGAGCATCTGCGGTCATTCTCCACTGAAGACCTTGTGACAGAAAACTGCATAGTATATAGGTGGTTTTACTAAAGTTTTATTTTATGAGTTTAAAAACTTGTTATCTAGGTTTCCATTTGGCATCCAGCTGTGTGATGAAACATCCCTGTCTGCTTCTGCTATTTGTACTCTAGACCTAAGGAAGGAGTGTGAACTAAATATAGTTAAGAAAAAAAAAAAAAACACGCTGTTCCTCAGTGTGATAGAGACAGAATAATAAAAGGTTGTTTTATTTTTAAATTCTTGGAAGTTATGAAGAACTATAACTCAGAAGCTTACGTGAACACAGTTCATTTCAATGGCTAGGCTCACACATATCATGAAGTATAAAGGAAGTTATGATCTCCAGGGATCCCACATGGTTAGTCTCAGGGTGTAAGTGCAGAGTTACTTATACTTGGTACTGGCTAGGAAATGAGCTAAGTAACAGGGCTAAAGGGAGAATGAAAACAGCCAGATTTCATTTTGCAGTGGATACTCTTTAGAAATCAACTTACAGATTGTATGCCAATTATTAACCTTTATGACCAATTTCTGTAAAAATAAACACTCTATATGGCCACAGATACTGTTGCAGTCTTCCTTAATACAACTCAGGAAGCTAGGGAGACAATGCCTTATAGGAAAGTAAACCCTACTGAACTTTGATCTAGAAATTCTAGTCACACCAAAGTAAGAGAATAAACTTCTTGTGTTTTAACACATGCAACCTCAAATATTTTGTTACGGCAGGATGATCTAATATGTTATGCAATCTTTATAGTGAAAACATATAACATGCAAATAAGGTGATTAATAACAGTCACATAATTATCTTGTGGCATTATGACACTTATATATGGGGCTGGAAAGAAGGTTCAGCAGTTAAGAACTGGCATTACTCCTACAGAGGATCTAACTTTTGTCCCTAGCACCCATGTTGGGCAGCATACTACTGTATAACAGCCTCTAGATTCAGGTCCAGATGATTTGATGCCTCTGGTCTCTATAGTCACTGCAAACAGCAGCAAAACCCTCACACAAACATACCACACACACACACACACACACACACACACACACACACAAACTTTAAAAATGGGTAAAGATTAAAAAAAAGAACACATATTTTAACCCAGAGTATCCAAGTGTGGGATTTAAGCTGTTGACAAATTCATACACACTTTTTTCCTAAGGGAAACTTAAGGACTTTTACTCTAACATTCGCTATCCTAAAGTAATGGGTATATGCTGTTAAAATAATTTTGTATCATTATTTTGGTGTATGTGTATATGTGGAAGCCGTGGAAGCCAGAGGACAACTTTCCTGAGTTTGTTCTCTCTGTCATACGGATCCTAGGGATCAAACACAGGCTGTCAGGCATGACAGCAAATACCCGTTCTCATTGGATCATCTTACTGACCCACTGAAAAACTTTTTTAAAGGGGCACCATAAAACATTTTGAATAATGATATCACTTAAATACAAATACTAAATAAGTTCACAGAATGGCTCTGTGTCTTACACTCACAACTCATGTTAGAAATACAGGCATCAATAGAGCAGATACAATACAGTATACAAAAATTGAATCAACCATTTGTTTTAAAAGTGTACAAAGCTCCTCTGCAATGTCACAGAAAAACTAAGTGTTTCCATAGCTGGTCTATTACACACACAGGATTCTATTCAGGAGTATAAAGAATGGTAGCTATGCCATTTCCTCTATTTCACTTAAATAAAAGTCATAAAATGCATAAAAGTTGCCCTGGAGAGATGGCTCCATAAAAGCTTGATTCCTAATACCCACTTGGTCAGGTCACAATTGTCTGTGACTAGCTTCATGTGTTCTGGCCTCTCTGGCTTCAAAGACTCCTGCAGTCACATGCACATATTCACATACAGATACAATTAAAAAAAATGAAAACAAACCTAAAAATAATAAATAAAAATACTAACATGTTGGTGAAGAGAATTAAAGTAATAAAGTAATAAAGAAGTAAAAGGAAAAGTACAGATCAAAAGAAGTATGGTATTAGTAGCTATTATGCAAAAATTTTGGGGTAAACCTCTTTGTGTTTAAATTCTTGCTGTTAAATGCAGAGTACACAACTTTAGTTCATTTATTTCCCTTAAACCAGACATTGATATTATCAAAATGAGAAAAGCAACATCATGCATCTCACATTCACAGGCACAACTGTATGGATAACCCAAAAACTTGTAATGTGCCTGTTAAAGTAGAAATACTTATCATTACTTATTTCAAAATGACAGATAATATAAAGGCACACACCTTTAATGTCAACACTCCAGAGACAGGAGGAGCTCTGTAAATTCAAGGACAGCCTGGTATACATAGTAAGTTCCAGAACAGCGAAGACTACAAAAAGACCCTGATTCAAAACAAACAAACAAAAAACAAAAACAAAACAACCAACAAAAATCTGCTAAAACACTAATCTGTGTAAATATGGCTATTCTGAAATAGGTCCATGTAGGGAAAAATGTCACAGTGATTTTGATATTGCATACTGCAAACCCCTGTGCAGACTCTGAACTGTTTTCTCAGTATTTTCTTTGGCTCAGTCCAGAATTCAACCAGGGAGTCTGCTTTCCTGATTTTCAATGAGATTAGAGACTATCCTTCAATGAACTCCTTGTTTGGCCTACTTGCTTTTCTCTATTTCAGCCTGCGATAATCAAGCTGCCAGCACTTCCTGCTGTCACACATTTATTGAGGTTGTCAGATGCATGTGATACAAAATACAACTCCAGGGGAAATATACCGATTCCATTCAATCAGAGAGGATGTTCTATGTTGGTATTCCCTTATAAGCCCCCTAAAATTCTGGCCCTTATTTTAAGCAACTCTGCCTTCAATAATCAAACAAAGACATCTGCCAGAAATATTTGGTTCTACAAACTGCAACTAGATATATTCCTCCTCCTGAAGTTGGCAAATAACAGCTCAGAAGTAAGAAGCAGAAAGGTTAAAATGGCTTGACAAGACTAATGAAAATAAGCCTCAGAGATAGTTTGGAAAATTTATAAGTGAACAAAAACAGAATGCTTTTGCTTTTAAATAGCTGAAAAGTCTGTAAAGACAGACACACAGGTCTTTATTAACTATTTGAAAAAAGATTGTTTGTGTGTGTGTGTGTACATGAAATAAGGTATTTACAGAAGACACAAATTTCAAGCCCGTGGGGCTGGCATTACATAATTTAAGTGCCAAATTCCAGTCTTCCATAAGAAGCATTAAGCATTCTTAACCAATGAGTCATCTCTCCAGTCCCCTTGTTAAATATTTTATGACTTAAAAATCATGGCATTATCTCTGATACCAAGGGCCGTTAAATTATTTTTTCAATCTCTGCAAATCTAAAGTATCATGTGACAAGCTAATGCATAGTATTTCCTGTGACATTTGCTGGTTTTCCATGCCTAAGTATTTCCTATTCTCTTTTTAATTATGTTGGCTGTCCTGGTTAGTTTTATTTTCAATTTGACACAAACCTAGACTCACCTGGAAGAGAAAACCTTAACTAAGTAAGCGCACGAATCACACTAGCATGTGACCATATCTGTGAGGGATATCTGACTGACAGCGGTGGGCTCAGTCCATCTTTGGGAGACATCAATCTTGGGCAGTGGTGCCAGGCTGTGTATGAAAGCTAACTCATCATGACATGACAAGCCAGTCAGTAAGTTGTGCTCCTCCATGGCTTCAGGAGACATGGATATGTAAGCTGAAGTGAACCCGTTCCTTTCTAAAGTTGCTTTTAGTTAGAGTATTTATCAGAATAGAAAAGCAAACCAGAACACTGGGTTTTCTTTAAATTGATAACTGGAATTCAGGCAAGCCCTTTTTGGAAGATGATGAGGGAATGTAGCAAAAAGAATAAAAAGAAATAACATACTTGCAGAGGTTTCTTTTAGGTTATCTAGATGTCTTAGCACTTAGGTCATAAAAAAATTCTTGTTCTTGTATTTTTGACAATTTATTTCTTTTAAAAACATTTCAAAGGCTGGAATGGTGGCCCATATCTTTAATTCCAACAATGGGGGCAGAGGCAGGCCAATTTCTGTGAGTTTGAGGACAGCATGGTCTACATAGGAAGCTCCAGGCCCACAAGAGTATACAGGGAAGTTCTATCAAAAGAACAAAACCTAAAACAAAACCCACCATCACCAACAATGTCACAAAAATCAATCAACCACAACAACAAGAACAGAAACAAAAACAAAAAACAAAAGATATTTTAAGGGTTGGGGTTTTAAATCAAAGTTGAATTGTGTTTTCAAAAAAAAAAAGATAAATTCCAAGTATAAGCTAGTATTTTAAGGACTTTATTGAGAAAAATTTTGCAAATTATATTTTACAATTAACATTTTAAAAATTAGAACTGTTGTCTGCCTCAGCATAAGTTATAAACTCTTCAGAACACAACAGAAAATTCTTCTTTATTTCTTGGGATTTTTCTGTTCCATGCTGAGCTCCTGAGATGCATTTTTCTTTTCTGCTTCATTTTCATCTTCCTGCAAAATAAATTTTAGCAAACATTAAAACCTAAATTTTAGAGTTTTCAGCCTAACAACATATTTAATAGTAACTTACCAGTAATACAATGTACTATTCTGACTCTAGAAACCTTAAGCAAAAGATTATATATATATAACTATAAAATTATTAACATTTAATTATAGAACACAGTATTTTCTTCTAAACGGTGATTCCAAGCAACCGATTTTCAAGGCTTTGGAATTACTTTCTGAATACCTGCTACTGAACAGTGCTCTCGGTAGTAGGGGAACCAGATAGCCTTTTCTTTGCTCTTTGATACAAAACAATAAATTTAACTTCTAAGACATTTTATGTGCTTCAGCATGACATTTTGGTCTCATCTAGAATACTTTCTTGACAGGTCTGTCAATTTTTCAATTACTTGTACCACCATATGTTATCTGAAGATCAGTCAGTTCTAAAATAGGAAACATGGACATGTCATGCTGTAGAACGCTGACAATCTTCTACAGTTTCGATTCTAAGTGGTGGCCTCATAATTCACATCACTTTCCCATGGCACATGGTGGATAATGAAGTGACATCATAATGCCTGATAGCACAGGAATGAAATGTACCTAGTGCTTAATATTAAATGGTGATCTTCAAAGTGTAAATAATAATATTCTGGAAACATATTTCATCTTATAATTGGTAACCTATCTTATTATACATGTTCCTTCAAAAATATCCAAGTATCAAGCAGTCATGCTTTCCTGTTATTTCTGATTTATCAATACGGTCTTTCATTTTTATTACCTAAAATAGAGGAACTGCCTAAAATATTACTGAGTTAAGTAAAGCATAGACAGAAAAATTTAAGTATCTCTAGATAAATTTAATACCAGTTATCTCTAAAAATATCATCCTGTACCTATGTATTTTATAAAATCAAGTTTAAATACATTAAATAACTGTTGAGTTTTGCTTAGTGTTAATGCAAATCAGGCATATGTAATTGCTTTCTATGGAAAAAACAAAAACAGACAACAAAACTTTTCTATAATCAGTAAAGTGAAGAAAGCATCCTTTATGTGTATTTCCAATTTCCATGGCACTTGTAATTTAGACTCTGACAATATCAGAAAAGTATAGAAATTATCAATATTAGCAATCCTTCTGAAATGTTACAGATAAATGAGATATCAGATGGGACTTTAATATCACCTTGGCAGTACATCTTTGTATATTTTTCTAACAACTACTACTGTATGTCATTTAAGTTTCACCCCAACTATCTCTAATGAGTAGATTATTTTCCATCAATTGACATCTGAAAAGGTATTAGTAAATAGGTAGCTGCTTTCTTTACATAAGAGTTTCTAGAAATTACATTGTAGTTATATCCTATTCAAAATTAAATCTTAATTTTTGACTTTCCATTCCCTACTATTAGTATAAAACCGCTTTGGTGAAGAGGCTGTGGTGGTTTGAATGAGAATGGCCCCCAGAGGCTCTTATGTTTGAATATTTAGTCCCAACTGGTAGAACTGTTCGGGAAAGACTGGTAAGTGTGATACTGTTAGAAGTGTGTCACTGGGGGTAGTTTTGTGATTTCAAGAGACTAAACCTATCTCCATTCTGTCCTTGTTGCCTCTTGCTTGTGGATCAAGATGTCAAGTCTCAGTTGCTCCTGCCACCATGCCTTTGTTCTGCTATCATATACTCTTAATGTTCTGAAACCATAGGCCCAATTAAACACTTCCCACTGTAAGTGGCCTTGATCGTGGTGCTTTATCACAATAATAGAAAAATATCTAAGACAGCACATTTTGTCAGGCAGCACCAAATTTGCCAAGATGCATTTCAAAGCAGGGATTCTTCTTTACATTATAGTCTACCATCTAAATGGGGACAGTTAGCATAGACTACAAATGTAGTCTATTCAATGTACCCTGACTTCTGTGAAATATCAGAGTTTAAAAACAAGAGGTATGTGTAAACTAATACATACTTTAAAAGGGCATATTTTCATTCTTTACTCAGTAGTTCACAATCTCAGCAATCCTGATTAATAGAAAAACCATTGATAAAAAAAGAAAGCAAAATTGCATGAAGCAGTATATGCCAAAACAGCCATATATTTTAGATTTGTTTATTTTATTTTTAGGTGTATGAGTGTTTGTGTGCAAATATGTACATGTACCACATCCATTCTTGTGTCTATGGAGCACAGAAGAGGGTGTTACATCTCTTGAAGCTGGGATTACAGGTGGTTGTGAACCACTATGTAGGTGCTAATAGAACCCGGTTCTTTTGCAAGCGTAACAAGTGCTCTCAACCACTGAGCATCTCTCCAGCCCTTACTACTTACAGTCATTAAAAATTCATATCCTTTAAGTCATGGGAAACAAACAAAGCCTTTAGCATCTGAACAGTCTACCTAGTGTGCAGACCGATATGATTTCTTGGTTAATAAGCTTTATTTAACTTTATCTAGCCATCTTAACAGTATTCTAACTCAAAATACAAATGTTAAGGGTCTGTAGAGATAGCTCAGTGGTTAAAATACTGCGTGTTCTTCTAGAGGACTATGATCAATTCCCTAGCACCCTCACAGAAGCTTATAAGCATCTGTAACTCCAGTTTCAGGGGATCCCTCTGTTGCCTTCTTCTGGCCTCTGTGGGCACCAGATACATAATACATATACATACATACATACATACATACATACATACATGCATGGAAACATATATATATATATATATATACACACACACACACACATATATATATATAGATAGATAGAGAGAGAGAGAGAGAGAGAGAGAGAGAGAGAGAGAGAGAGAGAGAAAGATGTAGTAATAAGACTGGGAAGCCTAAGTTCTAGGAAGTATCTATATATTTTGCTGCCATATTTAATGAGTAGAAGTTATAGGAGAATGCTGCTAAGTAAAATAAAACTCTACAACTTCCATTAAGTTACAAATGGTTTAATATAAGTAAAACAAAACAGAAACAAGTCTTGGAAGTTAATGCGTAATTATGACAGCAGTTTTTTTTTTTGGTTAACTTCCTAATCAGAAAGCATGGTTATAAAGTCATGTCTCTTCTAGCACTGCCCTTTCTTTATTCTGAGGACTTGTCCTTAAAAATTTGTCTTTTTATATCTTAAATCATTTACATAACCATCAGAAGCCTATCTACTTTTATATGGCTATAGCTGTGACTTAGATGTAGCAAAGGCTCACACGGGATTAAAAGACAATCAAGTCTAAGTGCTGGGATAAAACACTGAAATTGCTATAGTACAACAGTATAAAAATAAAAGTAATAGATTTTACCTTAAGTAAAATCATTCCAGCTTGATCCTATAGAGCTCTGATGAGACTATCTTTGGAAGTGTGTACATTTAATATTATGTGTTAATTTTATAACAACTTTATATACAGTTCAAGATTAACAAAATCATTCAGGCAACAGATAAGATATCATTAACAAATAAGTATACAGCAAGTGAAACTGCAAAGAAAGGAAAGCTTCTAGCAAAGCACTTACTTTACTATCAGATACCAAATGCAAGCTGACATTGCCTCCAATGGCAGGGGCTTTCACTTTGCTGAGCTAAGACATCTGTTTGTTTCCCAGTGAAAGAAGACCCCTGCTACACGGATCGTTGTCTTAGTGACAGTCCTGACAAGTTTGACATTTGTTACATGAAGGATCCCTGAAGCAACCATCAAGAAAACATACCCTTTGAGGTACTGGAAAGCAAGAAGGCATGCTCTTAACGTTTAAACTTGTTATTCAAACTCCAGAAAACATATTGATTCCAATGACCTTGTAGTTCTTTTAATCAGATGTGGAATTCTGAAAGTGTGCAGTCATACGAGAGTAACAGCCACAATACCTAATGAGTACATGTGGTTCAGGGGCCCTCACTGACAGGATGACAAGGAGGACAGTTGTTACTTCTAGGCAAACAGGGGACATGTAATAATGGTCTAATACTCTAAGTGGCAGAGAATGAAGAGTTATTGGGAAAGAGAAATAAGTATAAACACTTGTCAGATTTGTTAAAGGGAAATCCTTACTACTGCATAGCATTTGCAAGATTTTCTTCAAATGGCATTTAGCTTGTGCCAATATTTGGGACAAAGACTCCTATTTCCTTTTGCTGTCAAATGCATTTTTAAAATAATAGTTCAAAGACTTGATGCTAATTAATAAAACCTATATACCTTCTGTTCTTTTCTCTTAAGAGGAAACCAACTCCAAGCAATGGCCAATTATTTTAACATCTGAAGTTTTCACTGCTCAGATAGTTTGTGAACTCGTTATAGTGTTGAAATAAAGTCATTAGACTTACCTTATAAAGTGCCAGTTTTAAAGGTAAGATTATAAAAAGGTACACAATTTCCCTTTGTTTCTTCATATATGTTTATAGCCAAAAACTCAGTATAAACTTTAGGCACATGATCAAGATCAATATCACTACACCAGTGTGACACACTGAAAAGGGCAGATTTCCTCTAGTCTGTAGTATCTTCCTTGAGCTAATCATGGTAAATCACCCAAAAGATATTCTACAAAACAACTGAACAGTGGTCTGCAAAAAATGCCAAATGTCAGGGATGAAAATAGGTGGAACTGTCACAGATTGGAGAAGACTAAAATAGCATGATTACTTAATGCAGCAGGGAATACTGAACTATAAAAAGACTACTAAGAAAACTGAAAACCTTGAAAATATACCATAGGCTGGTCAATGAAATAATCTGATGTTAACTTTGTAGTTTTGGGTAATTGTATAATGGTAATACAAGATGGACGCAGTACGCCAACTTGGCAAAGGGAGTTAGGAATTGTCGGTCCTGTCACCTGTAAACTTAAATGTTTCAAAATAAAAACACTTAAACATTAAACAGCTATTTGTTCTAAATTATAGTATTAAATTAATGTTCTAAATAAAAATAAAGTATATAAAACACATGGAAAAGATTTTATGAGGAAAAATATAAAACAAAACCAAAACAAACAAATGAAAAAATGGAGACACCTATACCTCTATACTTAAATAAAAAGCTAAAAGAAAGATTTTTTTCCTATGGCTCTCCATAAAATTCTTTCCCTATGGACCTGAATTGCTAAGTGATATTGTTTTATTTTATTGCCTGTGGCAGTTCTGTGTTTCCTTATATTTCCACTGTGAGCACAGACTAACTTTCCTAACCAGAAAACATGTACTTTATCAAGACCTTTTATAGTTTGACCATACAAACTATTTCTATAAGTGAGAAAAATGAGAATCTATATTTACAAAAAGAATAAAATCAGTTGGCTTTATTTTCCTGACCATGCTATTCACAGAGAGGATGCTTGTTGCTACTGCAGTTAAGTGAACTGAGGTCCAGATATGCACTAACTGGAAATGTTTCTCTTTTCTTGCAAAATGATTTTTATGTATTATTCCTTTGAATAATCAGAGAAGGAATAGTTATTCAAATCAGATTTCATTTACAGCTTTAAATTTAAATTACATTTAAATTACAGCTTTAAATTAAATTAAAATAAAAATTTAAAATACACAAGTAAGTATATGTTTTTAAAAAGTAGTGTATCTTTTAAAGATACTATTCTAAAAGTTTGCAGTCAGCTGGACGTAGGAGCATCAATGTCTCTTAGAGATGAGACTCCTTTCTGGCTGCTTAATGCAGTATGCTCAGGCTTGAAAAACTACACACACAAACAAAAACAGATTTTATCAGCAGATTATATTTATGCACATTTGCACACATACATTTACATATGTGTGTGTGTAACAATAATGGAAAAAGAAAACAAGGCTAACAACTTGAGAGTTAGGGGGGCACGGGAGGGGCGAGAAAGAAGGTAGGTAGGAGAGGCTGGAGGGTACAAAGGGAGAAAGTGATGTAATACTATTTCAATTAAAAACATACTTTTAAAAAGTTTGCAGTCATAGAAGAGGTGAAGAAAAGATATCCAAATTGCTTCAAACTGTACTCAAATGCAATTTTCTTTTATTACTTTCATTTAATTTATTATTATTATTATTATTATTATTATTATTATTATTATTATTGTGTGTGTGTGTGTGTGTGTACGATGTGTATGGGGCACACATTAGATTTTTTAAAATTTATTTATTTGTTGCTTCAGGTTACATCTCCATCATATTGTCCTCTTTAGATTTAACTCTCAGTGGTATTAAAGAGCATGCTTTACTACAGATGACATGCTAGTGCTGCATAATTAGGAAAATTTATCTTAATAACTGGAAAATACTGATGATAATGAAAACGTTTCAGGCAAAATGAGCACACTGCATACTTTAGACTAAAATTAATTGGAATTTTTAATGCTTCACAATTCCACCATAATTCTTTAAATGGTGCATTTACTTCATAGTAATAAACACTTGGGTCATTAAGTAAAGTGTAAAGCGTGTGTGATGTGCTACATTTCACAACCTTTTCTGTACTATCCATTGCACTGAATAAGCAATTGAGGATTCTAATTACATTTCCTGACTTTGCATATTTGAGATTCTTATTTCACTCCACACAATAGGTAATTAATCTACCATTTTACAACTGATTCCAACTTTAGTGGTCCATGGTAGACACTGAAGTGAACTTACAAGAAATGCTTAATTAAATTTACTGTAAAAAGTATATGGATTTTTTAATGACAGAGGTGCATATTTAATTAAAAATTCTAGGAATATACTATAAAATTAAAGGAAGATTGGATTATTTTAGTAAAATTCAGTTCAACTACAAATATCATTAAGAGAATGGAGGACTAGGGTATTGCTCATTGGTAGAGCTCTTGTCTAGCAAGTAGGAGACCCCAGGTTCCATCCCTAAAATCCTAAAAATAGAGGCAGTATTTTATTTCTGTTCTTCATTTATGCAAACAAAAGACAGTAACAGCAATCTCTTTTTACTCAATCTTACAATAGTACATCTTTTATTTTAGCCATAAGTAAAAAAAAGTAGGAGGAGGAAAGTAGGGCATAAGTAAGATAAAAGAAAGAAAATGGAATAAATGATGACAATTAAGCTACAGCACTCTTTAGAGTATAACCCCAATTTGCTAAATTTACATCTTCCCATAGATAAAACCATCATAACTTTAATAATATGGATTTAAGGAGTTTTAATATTTTAATTTTTGAGAAATTCACATATGAATACACTATTTATATCATTTTTACCCATTCCTCTCACTCCTCCAAGACCTCACATGTTCTCCCCGACTCTGTCTTAAAACCATGCCATCTTCTATAATTATTAGTCACACATACACCTGACCAATACTACTAAATGGACTCTCTTTCTCTCTTTCTCTGTGTATGTGTGTTTAGAGCTAATCAACTTCAATATTTTAAATTCTATAATACTCTTATCTATGGAAGCCAGGTAACTATAGGTGCTTTATATAATTCTGATATAAAGAAACAACTTAGTAAGTCATTAAATACTCAACTAATACTTGTTTTTTTTCAGTTTGAAAATTCCTAAGTGATCTCAAGAATTCCTTCAGTTTACAGTGCCTTTCTTAAAATTTTAATTTACTCATTGCAAAAGCTACATCAGACTGAAAAATAGTTTTAAGCTAATATGATTGCAGCTATGATAAGTAGGGGAAACCTCTTTTACTTCCTTACATTTCTCCTTAGTCACCACATCATCAAAGCTAATATATTTCTAAGGCTGCCTCAGTGAAAGATGGTCCCATTGACAACAGTGTGAAATCAATTTCTTCACTAGACTTGAGCTGTCTAGAGACTTAAAATAAAACAACTCTTCCAACTCTTGGAAGACAATCTTTGGATTTGAAACTCTTTTAGAAAGGAAAATGGCAATGTCACAGTGGTAAAATCTGACAATCACCATGCCAAATGATGGACCAGGTGAGCATTACCAGGAACCATACTGATATATTCCAAGGTCACTCCCTGAGAGTTATGGTAACACAGGAAAGAGACTTCTCATTAACACACAACTTGCCTAATCATGAGAACACACTGGAAAAATGCAAATGGAAGCCTGGCAGTGGTGGTGCACACATTAATCCTAGAACTCAGGAGGTAGAAGCAGGTGGAACCCTGTGAGTTCAAGACCAGCCTGGTCTACAGAGCGAGTTCCAGGATACTAGAGCTACACAGAGAAACCCTTTTCAAAAAACAAGCAAAAAAGATGAAAATGGAAAGAAATTCTGCAAAATAACTGGGTGCTCAAGCTGTAACACACAGGGTAGAACAGGAAATCATCATCAACTAAAAGAAATTCAGAATACTCAACAGATGAAGGAAAGGTGAGCCTGGACTGAATCTTGTCTAGAGAAGAAAAGACACAAGTGGTAATGCTGGTAAAATCTAATAAATGTCAACATTTACTTCAGAGTACTGTCTAAGGTTTCTGGTTTATGGCTGGTAACTCCTCTGTAAGTTGTTACTGTAAAGAGGAGCTGGGCAAGAGCATACAAATTTTTTATTCCACTTTTACAATTCCTTTATAATATAAACTCATCTCTACACAAACATTAAAGGCAAACAAACAGCAAACACTGTGAAGTAAAGACATTTTGATTGTTAAGTACTATGTAGTTACCTAGGGCCATTCCTTATTGGGAGGCCTATGTTCACATGGGTGTCTCTTACAGTCTCCCTGACCCTCTCTCTTTCTAATATTCTCTGTGCTTACTTTAATATCTGTACTTAAAATGTCTTCACAAAACTCTTAACTCTGCTTCAAAGACAATTAAGAAGTATTCAGTTATAAATAATGGAGCTTAGGCGTCTCCATAGTATTGATAGCTCATTACAGACTCTACACTACACATCATTATTTACTGCCTGCCAGAAAATTAAAGTTATTGAATAACATTTCACCAATGAAACTCATTGTCAATGTATTTTTTAGTTCTTATCGTTCAATAAACATTATGATTCAGTTGTATTGTGACAAATGTAAGACAATCAGTTATTATTTTCAACTATATTTTCTTTGACTAGCAGATATTCTCATTAATAATGACATTTTTCTTTAGTATCTTGAATCAGGTATTTCAAAATGTCTATGACACAGAGGAAAAGAGGCACTTTCACTTAAACACAGTAATGATTTCTGCATTATTTGAAAATGTTGGGAGCCAAATGCTAAAGAATCATCTTTCCTTTCTGTTGCTGTTGACTGGCAGTAGACAGGGTTCTAATGGTCAAACAAGGCTCTCATTTTAGAGGAATCTGGATTATATTTTGATCCGATGGCATCATGTAGGGACAGTCTGCTTTTTAATGATTGATACTGTACAAAGTTGGGTTATGACATCAGATACTCTCCTATCTCCAAAGACAAGTTTCAGGCATCTTCAAGATAAATCATTTCTCAGTCATCAACTGCTTTTATTAAGGCTAACTCCACATCAAAGGTAAACCTTTAGAAATAAACTTATTAGAAAATAAATTATGAAAACTTTACCCTCAAATGATCCGACTAAATTATCTCAAATATACTTATTTCAATTTGAGTGCCATTTTCCCCAGAGTGAGCCCATTAATCCTCATTGTTTTATTAGAAATTGATAGCTCATTAGATTTCCAAGTAACATATCTCCTATGGCACATTAACTTTTTATGGGTAAAAGAAGATATTTTACTTCAAGAAAAAATTAAGTACTACACTGAAAATTACATGCAAAAGAAAAATCTTCAATAATGGTACATTATTATCAGGGACAAACATATCAGTTTTATTTTTAACTCCTGAACTTACAGATTATCTCATTGCTATTGAGTTGCTTAAAAATTAAATTTAAAACCATTTGCTTTAAGTTGTTACTATAATGTACTCATTTACTGGTATGTATTTAAACAATTCACAAATGTAGGACAGTTGGCAAGATTCAAATCACTTATGAAGCTTATATGGCAATGCATCATTTAACCAATGGTCTCTTTAAGCAGCTAATGATTCTACTGACATAAAGTACTTTTCAATCTTTCACAATCTAGAATATAAAACTATGAAAATATTATTCCATGCAATGAAAAACTCAAATATCCCATTTAAAGGGAAAGATATGTAAGCCATCTACACATCCCTGATCAAATAACTATGTGATGGCACTGGATTGGACTTAAAAAAAAAAAGTCTCGTCCTACACAGTCCCCACAACATAAGGCTTACAATCTGTAGAAACAATGGATTATTCCAAGTCACTGAAATGATGACATATAGAATGTATGGAAAATATAGGACTATGACACTGACGACAAGCTTTGTGGTATCAAAAGACTGATGCTATTTTAAGTTCTCTCTCTCTTCCCTCTTTCTCTCTCCATCCCTCCCTTCCTCCTTCCCCACCTCCATTTGGTGTTTGACATATGGGCTCTCAGCTGCTCTTCCAGTTATCATGCCTGCTTACTACCATGCTTCTCTGCCATGATGATGAAGAACTCAAGACCTCTGGAACCATAAGACCAAAATACACCAGTACCAGGGAGTGGGCTACTGCTGTGCCAGATTTGATCATGATCTTTTTTGAGGAATGTGGAAGGCGTTTGTGTTAGAAAAGTGGTTGTATTGAATACTGCAAATAGAGCTTCATAGGCTATTTTAGTAGGAGTTTGGCAGAAGACAGTAGTGCTGAGAGTGATGATGACTGTAGAGGCCCAATGCAAGTGGTTTCAGAGGGAAACAATATTAGCAACTGAGACCATTCTAGAGATATTTTGGCAAAAAAGGTGGCTGCTTTCTGTTCTTGCTTGTCCTAAAAATTTGCTGGAGGCTAAAATTAAAGGTAATGGACTGATCTCTTTGGCAGATAGATTTCAATGCAGCCTCATACTGACACTATCATGTGGTTATTAATAATCACTCTTAGGCAGGTTTACAATGCAAAAGAACAGGTGGGGCAAAAAAGAAATAAAAAAAAATGTATAACTTGAAGAGAAAAGAGCACCACAGCCAAGGTTTGCCTTAAAAGAGATAAGGACATGAAAATTTATATCTAAACCCATGACAACTCTATTCTTATAGATTACTTATAAAAACTTTGATAAACATGCAAATTATCTCTGTAGTTTTTCCAACAACAGTAGTCTTCCTTCTCAGAAGGAATACATTTCAATGTAATAAAACTACACACGGGACTCAGTCTTATGATCTTGTGCTTTTCCCAATACAAGGCTACCATGTGCAGCACAATATATAATCAATGACCCACCAAGAATAACAATAACAAATGGAGCATTATAACAATATACTGCGATGGAAATTAGGCAAATGTGGCCTCTTCATTCTCTCATAAGACATCTTAATGCAGCTGATTCCCCCTCATCTCCTCATGATGATATGAAATAGTACAATGCCTGTGTGGTGAGTGAAGGGAAGAAGGAACCCACACACACTATCTTTCAAGCAGTGCTAGGCTACTACAAAAAGGACATTTGAACATTTGAACACAATCACCCATGACATTGTGACCATAGATCTGCTAGCGAATGGGTGAGTTACATGGTGAGGATACAGTAGGCAAAGAAATCATTCACACTCTAGGAAAAAAAAAAAAAAAGAGTAGGACAGTAAGAATGCATTTACTTCTGGCACCTTCCACTTTGCACTTTGAGGCACTGGGTAACTGAGAGCACAGGTGTGACACAGAGCAAGGGGGGACGACAGCTTTTGGCAGCAGCCAGGATTTGTTGTGGCACAGTTCTTAAATCATGAGAGAACACACAAATAGGAGAAGCAGAGGGGGTCCTGAAAAATGATGCAGGGACAAGCTTCTATGCAAAATGATAAATCTGTTATTATCTTGTAAAGACGGCTCCTAGGCCTGGAAATAAGCCCAAATACTGATGAATCATTACCAGGGCTATGGTGTTCTCAACGGATTGACATCTACTAACAAAAGCTTATTTTCTAAAGAAGGAAGAATAGTTACTATTTTTAAGAAGAGTCCCAAGTCTATAAAGCTAAAGTTTTTGTTACCTGTTAATGGGATGTTTTGCCCTAGTGGAGCTGCCATGTAGGCCCCCAGTGCAAGAGAAAGCTCTTAGCCCTCATGTGTCTGATGAACTGAGTAGGGGCTGAGATGTGGGGGCACCTGACACCAGAGGAGTAGGATAGGTGGGAGAAGGGGTAGAGGGTGGGAGGGTGTGACCGAGAGGGGTGGAGGGAGAGCTGTGATGAAGATGTAACTTGAAGTAATAAATAAATATAATTACAAAAAGAAAAATATAAAGTTGTGAAATGTATTAAATGCTTAGAAAATATGTTTTTTCCATGACACTGATGCTTAACAACTACTCACAAAAGTTAAATTTAGAATGCTCTACTACATTATGAGATTTTTCCCCCCTAGGATTTTTTAGATGGATAACTTACATATATATAAATATATATATGGAAAATTATATGTATATGTATATACACATACATACCAGAGGCAGGTAGTTCATACAGAGAATAGCATGGCGCCTTTAACTTTCTTTCAAAATAGAAAAAAAAATCTCTATTTGATTGTCTGTACATTTTAAAGTTTTCCCATTGCTTGAATTGTCTTGTTGGCATAAAGGATTTTTTTTTTTTTTTAATTAAAGCAGGAATACAACTAAGCAAGAGCAAGCGCTTTAATCCCTGGTCTAAGTTGACTCCTCTCATTTTAGGGAGCTTGAATCACCAGTAGGATCCTGATACAAGATGTCCACCTCATAAACAGTTTTTGTTATATGTCTCATACACATCACAACAACACAATAAATATTTAATAAGAGGCTGATTTCTGCACGGCTGTATTGGAAGTTGGCAATATGCTGGTTTCAATATAAAAGCTGGCATCTTGGACTACATCGGTATTGATCTTTGTATATTGATACAAAATTAAGATTATATTTGGCCACAATAGTATTGACCCTTGTATATTGATGCAATATTAAGATTGTATTGGGCTACATAGACATTGATCTTTGTATATTGATACAAAATTAAGAGTATATTTGTATATTGATACAAAATTAAAGGTAACGCTTCTTAAAGGTATTGTACCTAGTAATGCTTAAAAATGAAATGTGAAGCTCTGGCCTCTTGATACCAACCGTCTTAAACCGTTTCAAACTCCTAGTCATGCAAGCGTGTCATTTTGTTAGCTACTATGACAGTCTGTCAATGATATTCTCTAAGCTACTCAGAAATCAAGTTGTTAAGAGACAAGCAACATTTGCTTACCTAAAGGGCATCTTCAAAAACCCCAAGAGATCTGCAGAATATGGCATTCAAAGATGTTGTCTTAAATTAAGATTTTTTGTTTGATATCGAGACATGTCACTTCCTGATAGCACCCCCTATTCTACTCCAAGTAGAAGATGAGCATCGAAGAATCTCCAGTGTGAGATGGCTGAATTAGTGGCAAGCCTATCTCTTGGCATGAAAAACCCTTGTTTCAACTGTAGACAGACTGCTGTCCAAAAAGGACAAAACTTGGTAGCAGGTAAGTCGACAGCCTAGCTCTGCCAAGACAGGGTAGGTAAGTCCTTCATAATTCCTGCTCTACAATCAATGTCTGTCAGAGAAACGGGACCAAAAGGCTGAAGATTGATGCTGGAATGTATGGAGATTAAATGGGAACTGTCCAGGCAGCCACTGATATGTCATTTCTTAGTTTTGGAAGCTGCAGGCCCTGCACTTCCTACATAATCAGATATATTTATCCCTCTCAGATCTCTGAGGTGGTTGAAGAATAGATAGCTAGAGTCTCATAGTTAAATTTTGAGTTGTTTAGGAATCAAGAGGGTGTTCTGGATCTAAGAAGATGTTTTTAAAATTGTGATGCAAGTTAGTATGAAAGCTGAGTCAGATATAGAACTTTAAACTCATGTTGATGGTTAGATAGTAGAATGTTAAAGTCAGGGGCTAAATACATATGGACTGGACATTGGGAATGTATGCTAAGCCATTTAGCTCTCATAATTGTGGCGTATTTATTTCTGTTGTTTTTTATAGTATTTACTGTTATAAGAGAAGGAACCATTTGTTGGACTGAAAGGGGAAGCTGTTGGGGGGAAGAGGGTCGAAGGGTGGGACAGGAGCGGGGAGTAGGGAAGGGATTGTGACTGAGATGTAACTTGAAGAAATAAAAAACTAAAGTATAAAAAAAAAGCTGGCATCATTACAGCTAAAGTCAAGGTGACAATTAATGGAGGGTTGCTACTTAATCTTATTTTGGACATAATTAAGAAAGAAATAAGATATAATTATTAGCAAAATCAATTCATCTTTGTTACATACATAGAAAAGTCATGACTCTATTGAATCATTTATTATAAAAATGATATAATTTAGTAATGAACTTATATTAGTAATGTAAGGAAAATCAATAGTAGATAAAAGTATATTTTAAAAAACTTATGTGCTTTATATTGGCATTATATTAAGTATTTTGTTGTATTTTCTGTCTTGATTAAAGAGGAAATACCATCCTACTTTGTGCATGATGAGGAAGAACAAAAGTTACATGTATATGCTAAGTTTAAAAAATTTGTCACACAGAAGATACTGAAAATCATGTAGTATATCATCACACACTTAAAAATAATTTCCAAAATTTGTGATGGAAATGTGAATCCAAATACACAAGGCTGAAGAAAGTGATCTTTCTTGTATAACCAGAGTTAAAATGATTTTTACTTCCCATTTTAAAGAATCTTATTTCTATACAAACAACTTCTAAGAATTATTGAAAGTTTTGTATTTGCTTCCTATTTGCTATTAAGTAACAAAAATGCATCTACTATATACCAGGCCTGATTAAGCTATAGGGGAAAGAGTAGTGAGCAACAACTTATCTTTGTCTCCAGAAAATTTCAACTCTGGTAGGGAAAAAAACAGACAATATATAAGTTTTTCTTATAAATAAAGATGTTATTTTATAATTTAATATTTTGATACGGGGAAAAGAAAATGAAGAGAAAGAAAACGGCTGCACAACTGCAACTACAGTTGCCATCTCTGAACCATAGGGAAAACCAAAAGGATCAGAATATAGTCACTTCTACCATACTTGAGCAGCTGAGAGCAAGTTATGATTTATATCTTCGGTATTTAGTCAAACTTTTCTTTTACCATAAAATTATGTCTCTAACCGTAACCAACATATAGGAGGCTTTTTATATTGGTCTTTCAACTTTCAGCTTGAAGAAACAAAGAGCCAGGACATTGATTTGAATAGAGTGAGTTGACAGTAATTACAAAAAGAATATATTTCAGGGGGGATCTAAGATGGTGGCAGCCCATGCGGATGCATTTTGAACTTGGGGAAAACAGCCATAAATCCATAGAGTTTTAGGATGCTGTGCAATAATCTGAGTGACTCGAGCCCCCTGGGTCTCACCAAGCTACCCAGGGACCATTAAAAGTCCCTCGGCAGGACTCTCCTCCCCTCTCTCGGACACATACGGAAGCCGCTGAATCCGGGAATCGGGAACCCCCATCAGGAAAGACGCTGGGTAAGATCCACTCTAATACCCAGCAGACAGATTTGAACCCCACCCAGGTTTACTCACCAGCCTACTGGACCCCCCCCCCCCTCAGATCCCGCAAAGGCGTTCTGGCTATTTAGCGAAAGGTTGTAGACCTGTGGGAATGCCACACACTCTTAGCAGCACACCACAGTGGCAGGGTGTGCAGCAGCTGATGGCTCCACAACGTGTTAGCCCAGTGGCCAGTATGGAAGCTGAGTCAGATATAGATACACATATAGATATAGGTACACAGCGGCATTTTGGAAAGCTCAGGCATATTAGTGCCTCCCCCCCCACCCCCGAGAGGTGTAGGACACACATACAGGCCTCTCTATTGGAAAAAAAAAAAAAGCCACAGCGTGACTGAGCAGCAGGATACTCTTCCGGTTGCAGGTTACACAGCAGCTCGAATGCTGTGCACCGGAACTTGGAAGACAGTGGCCCCATTTACCAGTATCCAAAGCCAGCTCCATACCCACATAGGCAGAGCTGTGAGAGTGGCAGAAAAGGCAGCAGGGTTGGAAGGCGGATTTGTCCACCACAGGGTCCAAGCCCTGGGTAAATTGTGGGGTTATTATTATTATTAAACACTTTTGCTAGTGCTGGCCCTTCCAGCGGGAAACCAGAGCTTAAGCATTATATAGCTCCACCCCTGGATCAGTGAGGTTTTGACCTGGGAGACATTGCTGAGTAACACACCTTCAGGGCATGGAGTCGGGTCCTTTCAAGACTCCAGCAGGTGGCCTCAACCCCCAAACTTGGGACCTCCAGAGTCCACAGAATCTGTGCCTGGACACACAGGACCATACCACCAGAGCCACTGCAGGCTGAACACTCAAGTGTGCAAAATAGAGAGGTCTGACTTGGGGGCAGTGAAAAAATCCTGGGCCATTCCTCATTGCCTGGGAATAGGCTACACCAGCTCACAGTGCTTCTGGCTATTAGATGCACATAGATCCTGAGAACCCCCCGTGAGCAGCCGGAGAGGACCACAAACACGGTCCAACACGTAAGCTGCAGGAGAGCTATAATCCCACCCAACGGGCCTGAGGCCTGCCAACATGCACTGTCATCTATACGAAGACCAGTTGGATCCCAGGAATCTACAGGAACTAATCACCATCACAACCCCTCACCTGAGTCCCCATTTGGGACAAAACAGGAAGGGGTGAGCTCTCAGAGACACACTGAAAACCTCCACACAAGGCCCCATCCAGCTAGTGGAAAGTGACAGATCACCAAGCAATACTACTGCTACACCAAAGCGTCCCCTTTGGCTCCAAGCACAGAAGACAACAGGAACAAACACCTAAGAACAACCAAATGGCAAAAGAAGAGCGAAAAAGCAATATCAATAATAGCAAGGGAATTATGACCCAAAAAAAAACACAACTATGCTATTACAGCAAGCCCTGATCACTTCACCACAGCTGAAACACATGAAAATGATGTCAATTCTACAGTCTGGAAAGTGATAGAGTCCTTTCAAGAACTTAAATCTATGAAGGAATTCAAAGTGTCCACAATTTTTCAAGTGAAAGCAATGGATAATACCATTAGAGAGCTCCAAGCCAAAGTGGCTCAAATTGAACAGGAAAGAAACAAGGCAATGAAACATTTAAAAGAGATGAAAGATTTCCAGGCAAAGACAAGCAAATTGGAGCAGGAAATATACAAAAGGAATAAAATCTTTCAAGCTATGAAACTGGAAATGGAAGCAATAAAGAAAACACAGTCATTTAAGAGTGGAAATGGAGAATCAAGGGAAGAGAAGAGGAACTACAGACATGAATATCAAAAACAGGATACAAGAGATGGAAGACAGAATCTCAGGCATGGAAGATTCGATGGAAGAAATCAGTACAACATCCAAAGAAAATGAGAAAGCTAAAAAAAGTCCTCATCCATAACATCCAAGAAATCAAGGACTCAATGAAAAGACAGAACCTGAGAATTATAGGCACAGAGGAAAGAGAAGACTATATTCAACAAAATCATAGAAGAAAACTTCCCAAATCTAAAGAAAGAGATGCCAATAAAATTCCAAGAGACTTACAAAACACCAAACAGACTAGATAAGAAAAGAAACTCCTCTTGCCACATAATAATTGAAACTCCAAATGTACAGAACAAAGAAAGAATATTAAAAGCTGTAAGAGAAAAAGGTCAAGTAACATATAATGGCAGACCCATCAGAATTACACCTGACTTCTCCTCAGAAACTCTAAAAGCTAGAAGGGCCTGGACAGATGTCCTACAAGCCCTGAAAGAACACAGGTGCCCAGCCACTGCTATACCCAGCAAAACTCTCTATCAACATAGATGGAGAAAATAAGATATTCCATGACAAAATCAAATTTAAACAATATCTACTCACAAATCCAGCCCTTCAGAAGATCCTAGAGGAAAATTCCAACCCAGAGAAGATAACTACACCCAAGAAAACAGAGGAAACAGAAAACTCCATGGCAACTAAACCAAAAGAAACACAGGACCACCACCTATACCAAAATAATGGGAAATAACAACCTCTGGTCACTAATATCCATAAACATCAATGGACTCAACTCCCCAATAAAAAGACACAGGCTTGCAAATTGGATCCATAAACAAGACCCATCATTTTGCTGCATACAAGAAACACATCTTACTAACAACGATAGACACTATCTTAGAGTAAAGGGCTGGGAAAAGGTTTTCCAAGCAAATGGACCCAGGAAGAAAGCTGGAGTAGCCATCCTAATATCAAGTAAAATATATTTTATTAACTTCCAATTGAAGTTAATAAAAAAAGACAGAGAGGGCATTACATACTCCTTAAAGGAAATATTTGTCAAGAGGACATCTCAATATTGAATATCTATGCCCCAAACACAAAGGTACCTACATTTTTAAAAGAAACTCTCCTAAAATTTAAATTGCACATCAATTCCCACATATTAGTAGTGGGAGACTTCAACACTCCACTCATAACAATGGACAGATCATCAAGACAGAAAACAAACAGAGAAATAATGAGCCTAACAGAGCTCTTGAACCAAATGGACCTAACAGATATCTACAGAACATTTCACCCAAACACAAAAGAATACACCTTCTTCTCAGCCCCTCTAAATCTTAAAGTAGTACAGATTAAGTAATAATGTAGTATGCTCATATTCTGTACAAGTATTTAGCTGTCCAACAAAAATCTAAGCAGTAGTAAATGACAGGAATATGCATTCTGAGTGAAGGTTAAAGAAAATTCAAAATCATACACTTGATAAAATAAAACATTAGCTAAATAGGCATTAGGTCATTAGGTAATGTTATCATCGTGTTAAACAAGATAACAATTTCTTCTGAGAACTTAAAGTAGAAAACCATGAACTATTAACACAACTATTTGAGTACTTTCTTACTTTACAGATACACTCTCAAAAAGGCAATGGTGGTGCTATCTCGGTTATAAGCTTTCAGCTGAAATGATTTAGATGGTTTTCTTTTCCATACAGTATCAGTATAAGGTCTTTTTTAAAAATATTTTTCCTCAAGCAATGAATTATCGCTGATACTTTAAACCAATTCTATCTGAATCTTATAGCCCTGGAAAATCAAGAAAGCATAAATATTTATTCTATATAAACGGAGATGCAAGATGCAGATAAAAATGATTCATTATGGCATGCTGAATATGGCTTTGTATATCACTGTAAGAAGAGAAAAGGTCATATTATTTATTCTATATAAACAAAGCAGATGCAAGAAGTAGATAAAAATGATCCACCATGGCATACTGAATATGGCTATGTATACCACTGTAAGAAGAGAAAAGGTCATCAAGAGTTCTTACTGGCTTGGAAATCCAAGAAGTCTAAAGTTTCCAAGAAAATTAAAAATTTTCAGTTTTATGTATTTCAGGTATTATATGTTTGTATTTACCAAGTTTTGCTAGTAATAAAATTAATGTCTAAAGCATATTTTGGAGAAAATCCAGTAATAATGTTGTATCACACCAAATACCCTAAACTGAAAACCAATACCCAGAAAACCTATGTGCTTATTTTATTTACCCTTGAATTTCTGTTATTTAAATATTCAAGCTATAGCCCCTTAAAATTTAATAGGTCAGTAAATCTCAGTCGGCTAACTTGAAGAAAATTCACTGGAAATTTTGATTTTTTGTTTTCCCTTTTATGAAACAGCATTTTTCAATTCTAGCAGGCAACAGAATGAGGAAAAGAAAGTAGTGGGAAAAAAACCTATCAAATAATGAGGTCATGGAAGATAAATATTTTAAAATTAAAAGGGCTAAAAGCAAACAAGTTCGAACTATGTTTAAAATTCAAAACATGAAAATATTAATAATTAGGTAGAGATCTGCTTTACTGCACTGATGAAACATGAAACTAATTTCAAAGAATGAAATATGTCTAGCTGATTAAACTTCTGTGGCAACCATATATCCAACCAAGTTTTAGTGAACTGCAGGCAACATAACACAGAGCAAGGAAAATAAATATCTTATTTTGTATCAAACCAATAAAAATAATTTACTCTTTAGACATATCGCAAACAATAAAATGAAAAATCTACACAAAATGTGCAACAAAAGAAATTTCAGTTTTTCTTAGGTTATGACTACTTTATTCTGTGTTGATATTATATAATTAATATATCCAGAAACACATAAAAACATGTAGACCTATAAGTCAGTCTGGATTCTATTCAAATAACCTGCACATATCAGCCTTAACAAATATGTGGATTTAGTAAATTATGAGGCGACATGGAAAAGAACAGAAGGAAACTGAACACATTAAAGATGACACTTCAGCGTGGCTATGCCATGTCTCAATGTATAGATAAGTAGTTCATATATTCTGTCATTTGTTGTTTACTTATTCAAAGACAAAGATAAATTCTTGGCATACTGTCTATTTATCTTCCAACATTTTAAGTTATCAATACCTTAGGATTAGTGTGAAAATGATTCATTGTTCATTTACATACAATTCAACCTTACAAATTCCTTTAAATTTGATTTCAAGCCAAATACTAATGACTTCTATTTGTCTTTAATTCCCTTTCAATATGGGATTGACTAGAGTGTGACAATTAGTTTATATATTTATGCTAACTTGATCTTGTTCTTTCCAAAGTCCACAAGTAAGGTTACTCAACTCAAGAACAGAGCTTAAGAAATAATCCTTGTATAACATGTAAATGACACTTAGTCAAGTATCAACTATCCTACCAACACTACAAGAGATAAATGAGTAACCCTGAAATGGAGTGACCCTGAAGGATAAAACCAAAATGTAGGTACAATCTTTAATAGCAACAATGCCAAATTTATCTTAATCTTTCTCTGAAATTACTAAATCTGTAACTGTAAAACTGTAACTCAGTTGAATGTTTGAGGAAATTTTAAGTCACTCAAGCCAGTCAGTTTCTGTGAAAGTGGAAGAACACATTTGAAATGCATTCTTCAGTTTTTTCTTATGGATTTATTAGTATATATGAGAAATCAGCAACTTTATCTTTTATATTCTCCTTTCCCTAAATATAAATATATTCCCTAAATAAAAAATATCTCTAGAGGCTTCACTTTTATGAAACTTCAAAACTCAGGCTGAAGGAAAAAGAAAAATTTGTTTTGGAAATTCTGTTTCCAAGAGATTTAAATTCAAATGGAAAATAACAATCATTTATCTGTGTCTGGATGGGTTGCTTGAGTTCCAATTTCACTTAAGTCACAGGATTCCAAATTCAGTTTGAAAGAAGAAAAATTGAAAAAAAAAATCTCAAAAACATTATTAGTTTGAGTTTTAGTGGCAATGAAACAAAAATGTGGCTGAATGTAAAATTCAGAATGGAAGCCTGCAAACTGTCAAAGAAGGTAAAAGCAATAAAAAATATGCTCTTCTCAGCCAAGCATGGAGGTGGGAGCTGGGCCACACCTGTAATCCTGCAGTCACACTGAATCAGAAGGCTCACTAAAAGACCAGCTTGTCTTACAGGGCAAGTTCATGGCCAGCTTAGGCTTCATTTTGAGCTTAAGGGCAGCTTGGGCTGCATGAGACCTCATCTCAAACCAATAAAATAAAAGCTACTCCTACTAAGACTTAACAGTACTCACATTTTTTTCCCCTTGGATACTATGCTAAAACTAAAAGTGAGATGTTTTAGCAATTAAATATTTAGTATAGCCATGTTTATGTGATATGTCACGAAACACTATTGTTATATTTCATTCTGTTAAACATTTACTTTGCTCATTATATAACTGGTTTATCTCTACATCTCTACAATATCACAAAGCTTGAAAGAAAAAAAGTGTTAAGCCTTTCATTTTTTTCTTCTTTATTCTATTTCTAATGAGATAAAGCTGTTTAAAAGGAAGGAGTCTGCCTGACTCAGTCTTTGAAACTTTACAACTCAGTGCTGGTTAAAATAAAAGGTGGTGAGTTATGTCTCTGAACATGTCAGTCACAGATTATACTCCAGAAATACATGAAAGAAAAACACATAACCTGTAAGGCTATTGGTAAGTGTCAAGTTTCTATCATTTCAAAGGTCCCCAAAGTACTACATAAAGAAAGTTATAAAGAGAATTCTGCCAAGGCTTGGATTGAATGCATGGATGTGTCAAATGGTTGACATTGTACAGTTTTCAATTATTACAAAGTGATCTGAAACCTTATCAGGTACTTGTGGATTAGTCTCTCTCTGATTCTCTGACTATGAGCTTAAAAAACCCATTATCAAAGGAAAATACTGTAAATAAAAATGTAGAGATGGTTGCATAGAATGTTAAAGTCAGTTGCAAATATATATGGACTGGACATTGGGAATGTATGCCAAGCCTTATAATTCTCATAATTGTGGCCTAATTATTTGTGTTGTTTTGTATGTTATTTGCTGTTATAAGAGAAAGAGCCATTTGTTGGATTGAAAGGGGGAGCTGTTGGGGGCGGGGAGATATACCTTAAACTTAAAAAAAAAAAAAGAAGCAGAAGATGGGGGATTGAAGGGGAAGAGGGTGGGAGGGTGGGACCGGAGTGGGGAGTAGGGAGGGGAGTGTGATTGAGGTGTAACTTGAAGAAATAAAAAAAAAAGAAAAAAACAAAGAAAGAAAAAGAAAAAAAAGGTACCAATACACCAAATCTTGAACACTGAAATTCAGAAGCACAGCACACCAGCGGTTCATGATGATATGGCTGAGTGGCAGCTTCCATGTACTTTCTGTCTCTGCCCAGCATCTAGACAGTGTTGTATAACCTGTCATTCCATGAAGAGATCAAATTTCACAATTCTACTTAAGGTTTAGATTAAATGTATTACCCTTTCACACTGTCATAATGCTAAAAATATATAATATATAATATTATTATATTATATAATATATTATATATCACTATATATAATATATAATTATATATTATATATATTATATTATGTAATAATTATAAGTATATTAACATGGATATATATTTATATTATAAATATATATATATAATAAAATTTTAAAAACCTGAATCATCACCAGTGGAAATTATCTGACCTAGCATGTATAGGTTATAATCCAAAATGGAAAAAAAAAACCAGCAGATGATAGTAAAAAAATGAACCCACTATTTACTTGTTAATTATTCCTATGCACATTCTGTATGAAACACAAAACTGGCTTTGCAACAAAACAGCCTAAAGCCTAATATTGAAGAAATATTAGTGAAGCAATATGAAGGAAACAATCAAGATCAAAGTTATTTATGCTAGTGTTTCTGAAGTGGTTTTTTTCTCTATCACCACTTCAAGCATATCTTTAAAAATACTTTCCTCTGAAACTTTAGCACTACAGATGTGTTTTTAGGCCCTCTCTGTAGCCCTTATTGAAGTGGAACTCACAGTAATCCTCCTGCTTAAGCCTCTGAGTCTTAAGATTATAAGCCTGATTCACTACATCCACTTTATAGTTTTTAGGAATGTTATAATGATAGGATATGGGAAAAAAACAAACAAACAAACAAGCAGCAACCTAACCATGCCAATCTTCCACTGACTTTCATAAAGTAAAACATAATAACCACAAAAATTATTTACATCATTTACTCCCTAGTTCTGAATGCTGACAACAATTCTGAAATGACCTTATTTGTAATACAGGGCACTTTATTAGGGAGAATACATTATTTAAAAGCGAAAATGATTAAATATGGTATAATAAAGAGATAAAAGAGTCTACAGAGTCAAAAAGCTACTTCTCAGTTCATATTCATGTGAAGAGCTTGAAATCCTTTCAGCCTGCCTCTGAGAAAGATACTTGTCATGAAAACACTGGCTGAGTAAACTACATGCTTTCCACTAGCTTGCCACATAGACTTGGCACCGTGGAAGCCGTAACAGCTGCCGAAACTACCCAATCTTACCAAGTCGACTTTAATGTCATGAAAAATGAAGGATTTTAAAACACAAAAAATGCAAAGTACAACTGATTTTACATGGAAATGACAGGAAGCTAGTTTTGACACATGCTGAGAAATTAAACTACTGTTAAGTGTTACATGAAAAAAAAACCTGCTTACTGTTTCTGTCTCCCTCTCTCCACCTTCTGTTTTTAAAACCATGACTTTAACAAGATACCTCTGAATGTATTATAAGTTAATTTTTTAATCAATTTTCATACATCATCCTTTACCTTGGTCAGTCAGCTGAAAATTATGTAAGCCATAAATTAGCTTTAAACAAGCTCGGAATCAGGCTGGAACTGGTTTTCAAATTAAAGAGCCTTCAGTATATTACAAGGCGCTGTCATTTTATTACCCCAATCAATTTTGTGTGGCCTGAGGTAGAAGGAAAATGAATGCTGTCTTCATTTGCAATGGGTTTATCTCCTAAAGCAGGCTCTGGAAATAAAACTGCAGCAATGAATTGAAAGCTAATGTTACATTTAACATTGCCAACACAGAAAATTGTTATTCCTTAACAAAGTTTGAGTTACAGTGGAAAAAAAAAAAGACAAAGAGCATTTCTAATACAACAGTTAAGTCAACATAGTATTTAACTAAATTAAAAAGCCTTCAAATTAAAAGAAAAAGGATGAAAATACAAGCAGTGCTATTCTCAATGCTTCACAAGTATTAAACGACTTGACAATATATGTTTCAACCCTAATCTCAATGAAAAAGCCATTTCATTTGCTTTTCTTATAGACAAGTGTAGTCAGACAGAACCTAAATACCTACCAGTCAGCCTGGCCCTCCCTGGCCCTAGACTCTGAGCAATAAGCACAGGAGCCCCCAAAGCTTGACTAATTAGACATCGGTTACTTGTCTTCATTTTAATATGAGGAAACTGAGGCAGAGACATGACCTCACTTGCGTTCTTACCCAGTTTTCTCAAGAATTTGGTTCTGAGACTGTATCAGTGAACACACATACTGACTAGCATCATGACATAAAGTATATCCAAAAGACTAAGTGCTCAGGAAACAACATGTCACACTAAGCTCACACAGAGTCCCAGACCTGGAATCCCAACAGCTGGGAGACACGGGCAGGGAGGATCAGCAAGTCGAAGCTCTTTGGTTACATAATCATATTGAGGCCTGCTCTGGCTGTATGGGACCCTAATCAAACCCCCCCAAAACAATAACAATAAAACCAAACTAAATAATGCAGAATAAAACCAGGGTCAGAGACCAGAGGCATCAGCAAGTGAGTTTAGAGGGGAGTTCCCTGTCAGTGACAAATCACAGTTTTGTGCATCTACTCTCATAGAATATAGAAAGCAAAACATGTTTGCTTTTTGTCAGGATTTACTTAGCTATGTGCTATTCTACCTCACATTGGCATGTTTCCTTCTGTAATGCAAGTTTCACAAAATTATTCCATATATCTATATTTTTCACAGACTCACTATCAATCACTGGAGTTATCAAGTAGCAAAATTGTACTCTGAAGATCTTGATAAACTAATAAATGCTGGCAGCCAGAGCACTCCCAGGCCAATACTGACCTGGACATCCTTCTGCCTTTAACCAGGTGTGTAAGTCCATGGCTACTGTGAATATCTAAGCTAATTTTCCTTATCAATAAAAAATTAAAACATCTGGACTATATTAACATTCTTCTAATTACTTAACCATATAAGTGCCAGAAAATCAATTTAGTAGTTTCTGTCCCTTTTTTATTCCAAAATGAAAAAAAAAAATCCATGCTTTTTTTTTACTCCACATAATCAAGGCAACTCAAAGAAAATATATTAAACAAATATTTTAAAAGCCTTCAGGACATGCAAACTCTGCTCGGGAGTAGACACAGGTAACTGAACAAGCTTGAGGGAGGTTAGTCTAGTTTGTTTGGCAAGCTCCAGGCCAAATGAGAGACTGCCTCCACAAAGAAGGTGTAGGGACCCTGAGGAATGGACACCTGAGGCTGTCTTCAGGCTCCCTCACAGGTACAGATACACTCACATGCATATACTTGCATAAACACAAGCACCTGCATGCACAGATCATGAAAAGAACAATTATGGATACATAGTATCCAGTTTCCAAATAAATTAGACACTAGCTAGTTCATTGGTGAACTGTTCATCTTAAATTTAGAAGAGTTTTCCAAGAAATCTTTTCCATGGAATTTAGCACAACTACAGTGAAGATGTTAAACTCTTACTATGATTGGCATTTTCTAGGCACTGATAAAAATCAAATGTGTGTACAAACTAGGAGAGTAGATTTAGTGTTGCATGCAACTAGAAGGTACAAATATAGTACATCAGAGAACGAGGGGTCCAGAAACAGTTTTCAGCTTCAAGAATTAAAAACTAATTGTGGATAATATAGCATTTGAAGAAAACTGTGACAGCTAGATAGTACTTTACAGAAATATTATAGTGTAAACTTTTAGGGTCAAGAGTTGTATATAGTGATTTTATTATATTCTGCCATACAACAAGAAGATTCTGCACAGCTATGAATAATGTGTAGATTTTTAGCCAGTAAATTATGCAAAGCATTGCAAACATATAGCATGTATACAAAGACAAGGAAATAACCAAACACATATGGGTTATAGCTTCCTGTACAATTCTGTGAAGAAATTTTTTTTCTGTCAGATTAATTATGGGCTTTTAGACAAACCAGATATTTTTAACCTCAGGGGTAAAGATTTTAAAATTAAACTAAATTTCTATTTTAAAAATATTTGCTACAATCAACAATTATATATTAACAGAAATGTCAAGTGAACTAGGTAGGGACAAAAATGATTCTAAAAATACATCATTTTTTTTAAATTTGCTGAATATATATTTTCTTCTCTTTTATCTTTTCTGCATATTTTGGGTCATGGCTGGCACAGATTTATGCACCAGACATCTTTTGTGCATCAACAAATAGCCTCAGGTCTATAAAGCACAATGCAGAATGCAGGACCTTTATTACTTATATACTCCCTTTTGGCAGAATAAAGGTTTAAAAAAAATTCAAAAATAGCTAAGCAGGAAGCAGGCTACCTGTGGAGAAGTAGACAGTTAAAATATTATAAAAGATATGTCTAACACTTGGCTCTTTGTCTTGAGAGAGTAGAGAAATCTCTACTGTAAGATCTTCCTTCCGGTCTAGCTTGTAAAAATAAGCTGGATACAAATGATGACAGCACAAAGGAAGCCCCGATGAATGCTAATGAACAGTCTCACAGAAGAAGCAAACAAGGAATTCAGTCCAGTTCTAGGGATGGCAGAGAAACTAGGATTTAAGCTGGATGCTATGGATTGGACATTGGTTTTTTTCATCTAAGGGTTCTTGGGCTGGATGCTTGGCAGTGTTAGAGTATTAGAACAATTAAGGTTTAAGGTCTTTAGGTCACTAACTGCACTGTTTCCACAGGTAGGTATTCTGATCATGGCCAGTTCTCATGAGAAGACTATTACAAAACAGCAGGTCTGATTCTACAATCCCCACCCTCTGGTCTCTTTACAGATCTTTCTTCTAATACATGTCTGCTTCTATGATGGAATCTACCATGAGATTCCACCACAGCTGAAGCAATGCCATTGTTATGACTCTGAACCTCTTAAACTGAAAGCCAAGAAAATTTCTTAATGAAGTAACTTGCTCCAAGCGTTTTATTATAATAAGATACATGAACAAATATGCTGGACATTGAATTTAAAATAACCAATCCCAACAAGGCATTCTGTTACAGGGATACTGAAGCACAGAAGAGAAAAAAAAAAAAGAAGTTAAGGAAGAGAAAGAAGCAGAAGGATGGGAGAGGAGGAAGAAGGGAAGAAAGAGGGAGACAGATGGCTCTTTATCACTTCTTTCTTCCTTTTCGAGGTTTTCTGAACTGGAGTATGAAATCTCTTAGAAAATGACTGAAAGCCAGGTATGGTGGTGCATGTCTTTAAACCCAGCACTTGAGAGGCTGAGGCAGGTGGACCTCTGTGAGATCAAGGCTACCCTGGTTCACAAAGTGAGTCCAGGACAGCCAGGTATACAAAAAGAAACCCTGTCTTGAAAAAACCAAAAAAAAAAAAAAAAGACTGAAAAAGTTACAAATGTGAACAGAAATTTAAGTATGGTGAAATATGAAGTGGCATTTTTTTTTCTGAGATGAAAAAAAAGGACTGTCCCTAGAGGCATTGAAGATGTGACTGCTATGTCACATCTTTAGGTGGCAGAGAGGAGAGAGGCTATATCTACATTCAGTGTTCTGACCTATGAACATCTGAATGAATAGTAGCCTAATATTCCCAGAAGAAGAATAAAGAAGCAAGGTGGATACCAACTCCACTTTGGCGCCATGGGGTACCTGATATGACTACAAGACCAGCACCAGGAGATCTGTCCCAGATGGGGTCACAAGAGCAGGAGAGCTGTCCCTGGCCCTCAAATGCTGCAGGACTCGGGAAAGCAGGCTCTCCACCCTGCTAGGATAGCACACTACAGCTGGTCCTGGATATGGAGGTCCTGGGTGAGCCAGCCCTGAGGGAGTGAGTGTGGGAGAGACAGTCCTGCCTTTGGTCTACTATATGGTGGCATAGGCTAGGGAAAGATGCCCTCCCCTCCCTTTTGCCCTCACCACCATTGGCCAACAGGAGATCTTGCCCAGGTGGGGTCACAAAAGCAGGAGAGCTGTCCCTGCCCTTCACATGCTGCAGCACTCAGGAGAAGCAGGCCCGGCACCTTTCATAGTAAAACTAGCTATGCAAGTGGTGGTTTCAGGTCCAGAACCAGGGCTTTGAGTTGCCCCACCCCAACATCTACCCCATGGATAAACTGCTAGAGTGCAAAAAAGATGTCAGTTCCACACCCAGGACTTCAGGATCTCCAAGACACAGGACAGTTATGGCACATCTGAGAGGAGTTCCAGTACTGGAGTAGCAGAAACCAGGGGTCTCGTACCAGACCAAGGAGTCATTACAATGAACATTTGCAAGCAGAATGTGTGGACAAAGAGGAATATTGTGGGACATGCTGAGATATACTGCAGCTTCCACAATGAGCTGTTATTTTTTATGCTGGGGCAGAATGCAAGGGTAGAGGGTGGTTCTGGGGGGAGGTGGGAAATAGGAGGGAATAGGGTGCATGATGTGAAATTCACAAAATAAATTTGTTTTCAATAAAACCAGAAGAAGATGGAGATATGGAAAGACTTTTCCCCTTTTCTTTCTTGAGACAGGGTTTTACAATTTAGCCCATGTTGGCCTGGAACTCACTCTGGAGAGCAGGCCAGCCTCACACTCACAGCCTGCCTCTGCCTCCTGAGTGATGAGATTAAGGGTGTTCTACTATGCTTGGCCTGGGAAAGGTTTTTTATAAAAGACACAGCACTCTCCTGTGAACGCTATTTTATTCATATTCTTTAACTGTCTTAGAGAGGAACAATATTAATTATATTTAAAAGAGTGGCAAGATACATGTGATAAATTTTAAACTGAGTTATTAAGGAGCAGTTTGCTGTTATGGGCTCTTGCAACTGCCTAATTACATTAACAAAATAAAAAGAAATTTAATACCTTATACTCACAACTTGTTACATGATACCTAAACATCCTGAGAAGAGATTTATAAATACAGTTGATAATCTGATGTTGGCTATTCATGCTAACTCCATTTGTAAACTTTGTAAACCCTCAAGGCACACAAGCGGCCAGCCCCACCCCTCTCTCCTAAGAGCTCCAGCAGCCAGGCTATAAAGGGTAAAACAGCTGTAACTGCCCTTCCAGGACCAGTGTGTCTACCCCTCCAACTCTTGACTTCCCTAAAGTCTTTAATGGTCAGTTGTTTTCTAAAGGCTATGATTTTTATCCCCAAGGTAGGAGAATGGCCAGGGCCCACCCTACAAGAAGAGAAGGAGGCAAGAGAGAAGGGAAACTGGTAGAGGTTGCATCTCTGGGACAAGCTGGGACCTACGATGGATATCTCCGGGAGGAGATGGGGGTGAGCCTAGCTGAGAATCCTAGCAGTGGGGGATACTGAGATGGAAGTGGCCACCTCCTGTACCCAGGCAGGATTTCCAGTAGCAGGGTAACACCAACCCACCTACAAAACCTTTGGTCCAAAATTTGTCCTGCTTACAAGATGTGTAGGAATAAAGATGGAACAGAGATTGAGGGAATGACCAACCAATGATGGCCCAACTTGAGACCCACCCCATGGGAAAGAACCAACCCTTGACACCATTAATGATGTCCTTGCAGACAGGAACCTAACATAACTGTCATCTGAGAGGCTTTATCCAGCATATAATGAAAACATACGCAGAGACCCACGGCCAAACATTAGGCAGAGCTCTGGGAGCCTTGTGGAAGAGTTAAGGGAAGGATTGAGGGAGCTGGAGGAATCAAAGACACCACAAGAAGGTCTACAGAGCCAATTAACCTTAAAACATGGGGGCTCATAGAGACTGAACCACCAACCAAAGAACATGTATGTACTGGACCTAGGCCCCTACATATGTGAAGCTGATGGACTGCTTGGTTTTCAAGTGGATCCCCTAACAATTGGATCAGGAATTGTCTCTGAGTTGGAAGCTGTTGCCCTGACTTTGGATATCTTTTGGTAGCAGGGATACCTTTTCTGACCTCAGTGGCAGAGAATGTACTTAATTCTGATGAGACTTGATGTGCCAGGGCAGGTTGATGGTGGTGGGGCACAACAATAGGGTGGGGCTTCCCTTCTCTGAGGAGGAGTGGGGAATGGTAGAAGTGGGTAGGAGGGTGGGACTGAGAGGAGAGGAGGAAGTGGGGCTGTGATTGGGATGTAAAATGAGCAAATAAATTAGTGAAAAAAGAAAAAAAAAAACAATTCCACCAATCCCTAAGCTTGCCCATAATCCCTCAATTTCAGCCACCCTGTAAATTCCACCCCACTCCCGCCCCCCCAAAATGTGTATGAATCCAGTGTTACGCCTAGTTCTCCACTGCTTCTCACTTGAGCAGAAGCCACCACCCTCGTGGGATTTTTTTCCCTCTCAATAAAAACATTATTTGTTTTAAAGTTGAAAGAATAGTAAACCTTTCAAGAACTCAGAAGTGGCTACATATGGTAGGTGAATGCCTATAAACTCAGCTTTCTGAAGGCAGAGAAAGAAAGTATAACACTAACATAAACTTTTAAGAAATCTTTAGCGAAAATACTAAAAGGTTGCATCTTTAGTGGTCTGTGATTAGATTTATCATACAAGGAACAGCACATTTAACTTACAATTTAGGAGTATCTGAAATAAAAAAAAGATCACTAAGCTAGGACATATATGTGAACAGGACAGAATGAAAGCACACACACGCACACACACACACACACACACACACACACACACACACACACACCTACCTGTTTTAGCTGACAAACACGGGGTCTATTATCTGACTTTTTATAGGTGGGATGATTAATTTCACACTATGGTTAGGGAATAAAAGTACTGACATAACACCAGAAGTCAACTCAAATGAGTAAGAATGGTACTGTATTAGTATTTAGTTCACTAACAAGCAATATATTATTTAAAAATAAGAAAATATATGAGTGCCCAAATGTGAAATGAGCAAGGCAGACACCAAAAAACATGCCAAACTGGACAGTGAAGAAAGCCTATGAGACCTCAGTCCTACAGAAAGAACCATAGACAACTGAGTAAAGTGGGAAGCAGGAGAAGAAACCCTCCTCAGGAGAGACACACTGATTGGCTGGCCAGTGCCAAGCCGTCAGCCCTAAAGGCATACATACAAGTACCATCGGTAGACTTAACAGCTATATTTAAGAATATAAATGCATATATAAATACACAAGCAATTACAGCTGACGATAAACAAAGATATGAATTTGAAGGAGAGTTGTGAAGGTTAATAGGAGGGCTTGAAGGGAAATAGGGGAAGGGAGAAATGTAACTAAAATACAATCTCAAAAATAAATTTAAAAACAGACATTTTACAACAAAGGATTGTAATACTAAGAATAAGAAACTATACAATTATTACAGTGTTTACATAAAGCAAAGTGGCTGATACTACACAAGTAAAAATGTCTTTGCAAAGAGATTGAATGTGGTGTAGTTTCACTCTGGTCTGATTTCAACTTCACAACATGGCAAATATTAAACAGTAAGACTTGATTCATTTAAAATACATGCTATTTTTCCCAGTGAAATTCATCTCAGATCTGCCATCTTCCTCCAAGTCTGGAGAGTTTCTATATCATCCTCATTGCCAGGCAGCACCTGCCTTCACACAGATTCACACAGTAGGCCACAATGATCCCACTTTGTTTTGAGATATCCCCTAGATTTATTTTCCTATATGTAAAAAGATCAAAGCAAATCCCACTTAGTAAAAGGGTATTTTTTCATTTTCTTGGTAGTAGACATGTTTATTTTTAATGGAACAATATATAACTTTTTACATTATCAAATTCTAAAATGGCTTTAGGACAAAATCTAATTTCAGACTCTCTTGCAACAAGGAAAAGAAATTACTCAATTCAGCATGTGTATAAAAGCTAACCTCCAGTACACAGTCTCTGGATCAGGCAGAAGGGTCTGCGTCACTGCACCACTTTGCTCTGAACCGTTCCCCCACCTCCACTTTACTTGCACAAAGGAGATCCAAACTACTGAAGTCCATGTTAAGGATTAAGTGAAATTATACAGCTTAAGTGGATGGATAATACCAGGCACATAGTGGTGTTCAAAAATGCACCTGCAGTTCTTAGTTAGCAGTACTATACATTTTTGTTTTATATATGTTCAAATTGTATGACCTGGCACTTACATGGAGAGTATATCTCTGGTAAAGAAGTGCTTCACAATATTTAAAAACCAGATTAGAAAAGAGTAGTTAAGAACATGGAAAAATGGACACTAGGGAGACAACTCAGTAGTTAAAAGTACTTTTGGCTTTTGCAGAGTTTGTTTCTCAGCACTGACATTGGGTGGTTTGCCACCAACAGCTACATGGGATTTTTAATGTTTTTTATCAGACAGTGCCATGAACTGTTTTGAATCAGACAGTGCCATGAACTGTCTGATTAAAGTCATGTCTCCTCCTGTGGGAACTATGGAGTTTCTTCATGGACTTTTACTTGTGTGCTTAAATATTGTATTTTGCTCCAGTGGCTTACTGTGGAAAGCTCCTCTGAATAGTATGTACCTGCCCTGTGGCTGATCTGTTAACGCCAGTTAATTAACTGTACTGATATTGATTCTGTGTTTTTTAAAAATGGATTTTATTTCAGGTAAACTTTTTTTTTTACAATAATGTTCATCTAAAATAAAAACTATATGATGAAAATGAAAAAAAAATTATTTATTTATTGCTTCAGGTTACATCTCCATCATAGTGTCCCCTTTCCACCCCTCCCAGTCTCGCCCTCCCACCCTCTATCCCCTAACCTTTCCATCCCACTCCTTTGGAGTGGAGTGTCCCTACATAACAGTCCCCCGCCCCAGTTCAGCAGTCATATGAGGGCCAAGAGCCTCCTCATACACTGGGGGCCTTCAAGGCAGCACCACTAGGGCAAAGTGTCTCATTGACAGGATGAAAAAGTCTATGTTCCTGGGATTTTTTAATGTTTAAATTTTTAAACATTTCCTCTTCTAGCCGCGGCAGCGACCTGCATTCACAGGCACTTACGCCTACACACACACACACACACACACACACACACACACACACACACACA
>CAJQZJ010032981.1:3806760-3877268 GCA_907164525.1 Lophiomys imhausi | reverse complement strand
ACACACACACACACACACACACACACACACACACACACACACACACATATATACATACATTTAATTAAAAATAAGATTAAAAACAAAGAAGAACACAGAAGGCTATATACTGTGTACACAATTATCTTAAGGACATTCGCTATATAACAAAGTGATAAGACTGCAACTTATGAAAAGAAGGTACAGCAGGATATACTACCAAAACATGAATAGAAAAATAGTAGCCAGCCTTTATAATTGCACGTAAATTGATTTAAAAAAACATTCTGAATATTCCACAATGATCATGTCTTACTACTATGACAGGAAATATATTTGTATTTTGTTTTATTTCACTTAGTGGCAACAAGGTTTCTCTATGTAGCAACTCCTGGTTGGCTTGAATTTGTACATGATCCTCTGACTTCAGTCTCACAAGTACTAACATTACAAGCATTATGAATGGCTGTATGTAGTTTTCTTTACTGACTATAACTTTACTCAGAAAAGGAGAGTCAGAAGGAAAAAAAAAACAAAGAGAAAAACAGAAATATGCATCTTGAAAGCAGAATTTTATATACCTATTTTCTTATTTTAAACATTGTTATTTTAAATTATTATTTCCTAGTTTTATAGTTCAACTCAAAACAATCTATTTACTTTTATATATTTATCTTATTTCTAGAATAATCTGCTAGAACAGAATTTCCCTATCCCTGTGCTTAAAATACTTAAAATTAGATGCAATAAAAAGATGCATTGTTGATATGTGCTCATTGTCTATGTATCATTGCTGGGCTTGAAAATTTTTATAAGAACTGTATACAGCAAGCCAGGCATTGTGGCACAGCCCTGCAGTCCCAGGACTGGATAAGCAAAGTCAAGATGAGGCCAAACTAGTCTATATAGAAAGCCTGAGTGAGGACAGGGCTACACAGTGAGACCGTATCTTCTAAATAAACAGGCAAACAAACAAACAACATTCAACACATACCCTGACAAAATGAATACATAGGTTATCTTTCAAAATTTTTTGATTTATGTTATTTTTTTGCTTAATATTATGTGAGTATACATAAGTGTCACACACATGCACCCATGCACGCACGCACACACATGCACGCAGGAACACAGGCGGCTCCTGTCAAGGTCTGAATGTAGAAGTCAGAGATTAACTTTCAGGAACACAGTCTCTTCATTCGCCCTTGCCCAGGGAGGTCTTTTGTAATTCTTGTCTCACTGACTACCACTGGCTAACTGGCCTATGAGCTTTCAGGCCACTTCCTTTTTTCTACCTCTCATTTCACTGTAGGAATACCTGGGTTACAGATTCATACTCAGGTGTCTGGCTTCAGACCTGAAGGACAGACTTGAGGGACAGACTCTAGACTGTCAGGCTTGCCCACCAAGTGCCTTTACCCAATGAGTCATCTCACCAGACTGATAAATTACCTTAAACCTATCTTTAGCTGGTATTATTTCTAAATGTAATGTTTGTTATCTTCTCATTTCAGCTTCTAGCTAAAAGTAAGATAAAGTAAAAGGAACTAAATTGTCTCCATAGTCTTGGACATGTTCTTTATCTATTAGTCCAGCATGTTTTTGGTTAAAAACAAACAAACACACAAACAAAAAAAACAAGTTTCTGAGTTTCCTCTTATGTTCACATCATTTAGATCTTTTCCTATTATTCCTAATATACCTGACAAAGCCACTGCTTAAATTCAGAGGACCACCATTCTATACTTAACACAAATATAAATTAATACTGATATAAAATACATGATAGATAATATGTAATTTTAGTAGTTAAAAGAACCATCAATGTCCTGGTTTTAAAATGTGTTAATTATAAGCAGAGCTATCATTGTCTCTTAATTCTATGAAAAAAATGGATGTTTTTCTGCATAGAAAGTTACACACGACCTCACACCACCTAATGTAAAACTCTGAAAGAAAAAGGAAAGCTCTACTTGGTATGTAAAAAGGCAAAGTAGTAAGCAAGAAACTGTGTTTCACATTGCTTTATAAAAATATCTTTTATACTGAACACATCATTAATTCTGAACACTCAACCACTGACAAAGGACAAGCTCAGCCTTACGGAAACTGCAACAACTTGTTGAAGGTCACAGCACTGTAGCTGAGATCTGAACCCATCTTCTTTCCTCTGAGTACAAAAAGCTCTTTCTTCTACCCCATAGGCATATTCTGATTTTATTATAATTTAACTACTTTTCCATTATATAACACCTCTGATCATATTTAATAACAAATCTTTATGGAAGATGAGTTATAATTAAAAATACAAAACACATAGTGATATACACCCTAATTTAGAACTATAAAAGTATGAATTCATTGAAATGCAAGTTAATATGACAGCACAGTATAGTGCCCACAACTCCCAGTCTGTACCTCCTCATCTGCTTTGGCAAAGACTTTATTCTTTTTTTTTTTTTAACAGTTTCATTATCTTTAAGATTTCAACTTTTAATATTATTACAATAGCAGTTAAACTTCAACATAAATTTGGGAGGTGGACACTCAAAGACAGAAGGAAAATAGCCTGAAATCTTACTGTGTGCAGCAGTATGGAAAGATATATTTATAGGGAGAAATGATAATTCAACTTTGAGAATTCTAGAAGAGAATTATTGTATTCTCCTGAGTTTGTTAATGAACACTGCAATTAAAAGTCAATTATGAAATCTTAAAAGTATCATCTATCTACATATTTTACTTTAAAAAAATCTTTATTGTTGTAGAATCTTTGTAGAGTTTCCAGGGCTGACAAAGACTCTATTCTAGTAACTCTCCAAGTTTACTCAGTTTAGTTTAGGCTGGAGGATTACCTTAAAGGGATGTACCTCACAATGACACATATATAGGAAAATGTCATAATGTTATACATTAAAAACAAAACAAACAAAACAAAATAGAAATGTTACCTAATAGGCAAAAGGATACATCCTTAAGGCACAACACACAAGTTAGGAAAGAAAGAAACAAGTCACAGACAGTTCCATATGACGATAAAATATTTAGGCTACATGTTTAGTAAACTAGAATAAACAAATTACCCATCTCTTCACTAGAATGTCTGAAATCCTACTCTGGCATGTAAAGCAAAGATCTAAATGTCACTAGTCAGGTGTCACATTCACAATTTACAATAAGCTAATTCACTTACACTAGGACTACTCATCTCTTCAAGTGAATATTTCTCTTCTAATCACGATTTGTGAACACAGTAAGCATCAATAATATACAGCACATTCCACCTCAATTTTATAACATTATGATCTGATTCACCACTAGTTTATTTTACAAACCAGTGTTAGTATGTCAGATGCCAGGTTAGTAAGGTTAAAGAACTCTTTACTGACTTTTTGAAAACTATTATAAAATATTCTTTTGCTTTAATTCTCAATTTTAATAGGTAAAGAACTCTTCTCTAAAATAAAAATAAGGCCATAAAATGCTATTTTAGAATAAAGGTCAGAAGGACATTGGGGATTTCTGAAAGGCATTTCTACATAGGGTATCTTACTGTACATTGATTAATTGTCTCAATTCAGATTTAGTTTTTTTGTTTTTTTGTTTTTTTTGTCACATATGGCATTCCACAGCATGGTATATAAACTCATCAGGCCCACATGACACTAAACTTAGAAATGGCTTGGCTTCTTCAAGTTTGTAATAAGCATATCTTGAAAAGTGATTTAGTATTTTAATTCTGCAAATTATCTTGGAGTGGTTTAGGGACTAATTATTTATTTTAAAATATTTTAACTATTTTGCATTCTATAAAGAAATGTATCAAAATAGGCGTATCATGAACACTGACAAATTATACCTGAAAGAAGCCCACATTTCGAGGTATGACTTGGTGAAAGATATGTTTAATTGCATTATATGATCATGTACACACCTTAGATTATTGAGTTAATCAAATCAGTACTGATCTCAGTTCTATTATAAAAGAATGACAGTAGATAATCTATTCTGTTAAAATTGTTGTATGACAAAACATCTCTAGGATAATGAAGCCTATAACTTCTTTGAGTAGGCAGTTTTCCCATTCATTATTTCAGGATATAAACAGCAATATACTATAGTCTTTGTTATTGTTGGCTTGTTTTGATTAAACCAAGTTTTGCTATGTAGTTCAGACTGTCTCTAGACTCTTGTGGACTACCAGGTTGACTCCTTTTTAAGTTCAGTACTGGCTATAATTTTGAAATTTAATTGATAAATTAATAGTAGTTACAAAGAACAACACTCAATTAAAAACCACAAGGAAAAGCGACTATCCAGTTATCTTTCCCAGGGAAAATGTTATGTGAACTACAAACATGCTTAGTACAAAAGCCCAGCAATAGGAAGTTTGTAGACTTAACCCTATCCAGTATCAAGCAGGAAATCCAAAGCTTGCCTAGAAAAACAACAAAAACAAAAAACTGGAGCAGTTGGTGAGATTAACACATCAGAGATTCAGATTTTAGCAAGTCTACCTTCCATCACAGATGTGTTCTAAAGGACTCTAATGTACAGAACAATACAAAAGCTTTTCCTTTTCTTTTTTCTTTCTTTTCTTTCTCTTTTTACAGGTTTTTACATATCTTGATCAATAAGAAGGCAAATCAAAACTCAGAAAAAATTAGCAAAGAACATTTCAGTAAGGTCTATTCACTGTGTACAAATGCCTGAACTACTACATCTGGACAGTGAAGTGGTGTTTTGCATGAAAACCATTTCTCTTTCAGCAATGCTAAATTCAGAAACTTATATTCCAATCTGTATGTCATATAAAATCCCAGAGGTCAAATGAATAGTTAAAGTATTAGAAAGTCTTTTTTATGGGTCAGTTATAAGCTTCAAATTTAAAAGAACTTTTAAGGATACATCATTTTTTTATATTTTTCATAAATCTTCACAATACATAAAATCCAGACATTCAATCTCCCATATAACTAGGTTCAATTAAATGTGCTTGTTTAATGTATTGTGGCAAGATATTTCTTGGGGAGACTGTTCTATTAAGTTCCCAAAGAGGCACAAATGTCAAAACTATTTTACTTGAAAATAGAAAATAAATACATTGATGTTTTAATATATCAGTTAGAGAATTTTAATTAATCATTGCAAAAAATGTATAAAATAAAACATTTTAAAAACTGTATTTCTCCTACTCAGGTATTTCTATTACAAATGATCACTAAGAAATGTAAACTGCATCAGCTGATACGCAATGCATATATAGCTCCAGAAAATCTAACATAAGAAATTTAGATTTGTACTCACAAAAGTTCACAACTTGTTTGTGTTCAAAAAGTGTAGCACATTACAATGAAAAAGTAAAAATGAATCACAGAGAAGTCTCTGTGTTTAGATGCTCATCTTTTGGTACACCTGCCATGTAAACTTCATAGCTTTTCTCAGTAAACAATTTGAAAAAGATGAAAAATCAAAAAAGTAACAGGCATAGTCACTGTACTTCAATCTACAGTGGGACCTGTGAGTACATATGACCTGGAAAAGCCACTTTAAAACAAATATGTGTGTTTACCTAACCATGCCAGACAAGTTATCTTCATTTTGGTAAGTTGACATAGTTATTGAGATATCTATCAAGAGTGGCCCAAGAAGAACTAAGCAATACTTTTTAAGAACACAATACTAAGTCTAGTTTACACCATATATGTAATTGGGTGCATCAGCTATGTATGTACATGTCAGGCCAGAGATAGATGTCATCTTCTCCTACCACTAAGATTCTCTTACTAAGTCCAGAACTCACTATTTTGGTTAGACTGGCTGGACAGCAAGCTGCAAAAATTTGACAGTCTCCTTCCCTCCCAGTGCTAGAGTTACAGATACAGGCTGCCATACCAGACTCTATGTAGATGCTGGTGATCTGAGCTCATGTCCTCACACTTACTTGGATAGCATGGATTTTACCTACTGAGCCATCTTCTCAGTACTAATATCTGAAATATTCTTATTAAAGATGCATACCACAAAAATTAGAAAATTGCATTCTACAAATTAAACCCTGAATGTTTATTAAAAATGGGTAAATATGCAAGTTAAGGAAAAACTCAGGAACTGTCCATAACTTGCAGCAAAGATATATAAGATGTGCTCCTAGAGGCATTGCAAATGTGACTTCTATATCACATATGCATCAGTAGGTGGCAGAGAGGAGAGAGGCTGTGTCTACATTCAGTGTTCTGACCTATGAACATCTGAATGAATAGTAGCCTAACATTCCTGGAAAAAAAGTAAGCTGGATACCAACACAACACTGGTGCCACGGGGTAGCCTGTGATGACTACCAGACCACTACCAGGCAAGCACGAGATGGGCTCCCAGGACAGGAAGCAAGCCAGAGATCAGAAGAATCTTGCCTGGCACCATGGACCCGGGCAGATGGCCACTCAGAAGAGCTTGGGAATGAGCTAGCCTGAGACAACCACCAGACTTGTACCATGTGGCCTGGACAGGGAGCTAGCATGAGATGAGCACCCGTCTAATGCCATACAAGGACTGGGGTTCAGACCATGCTGGAGATAACCCCTGCCAGGTGCTATAAAGTGCAATTCACAAGTGAGGCAACGCAGTCCTGAGATAACTCCTGAGACAAGCCCAGACATTCAGAGACCCCGGGCACCACTAAGAGAAGCGAGTAAGTGGTGGAGAAATGGAAGAGAAAGAGAAGCATAGGGTGTAGGCAAAACAGAAGCAGAACTGGAGACTTGAAGGTAGTGAGGAACAGCCTGATGAGAGTAGCCGGTGATAACACCTAGGACCATGGTAGGGTCCTTGCCTCTGCTGCTACCAGGAGTCATGTCTGGGTACAAGACTCTGAAGCAGCAGGAGTTCATTACCACCAAAAGCCAGGTATACATCTCTGGTCTGGGCTGTAACTCAGGGACATTTTTTTTTTTTAAACAACTTAAGGGTTTCTTATTCTGGAATAGACAGGTCAGAGCATTGAGGCTTGTCCTCCAGGCAGTTAACTCTAGAATCCCAACATACAATGAAGGCTCCAGGAGCTGAAGCAAAACTTTACTGTCAGAGTTTCTGCTTACTGGACCACAGGTCCTCAGGACACCGGGCTGGCCCAGTCTCACTAAGGCATTGAATAATATTAGTAATTAAATGGCAATACTCATCTCCCAAACTGGATTGTACAACTGGTGTCCCATTGTGCTATGTGGTCCTGCGGGGTCTGGTCTCATGAGGTCTGGTGCTCAAGAGGTGGGGGGAGGTCCCTGATGCAGAGGATAGGTTAAGGCCACAAAGAAAATGGAATGGGGTTGGATGTAGCTGCGCTGGTCTATCACATTGAAGAATCTAGCTCAGTCCTTGGAGTGACTGACTGCAGGGCACGCCAAGCCCCCAGCTCCATGGGTCCTGATGGAAGGCGGGGTCCCTGAGGTGTGGGGATGTGTGAGGGTTTACGGTTTGGTTGTATGTCCATTGCCCAGGTCAGTGAGGGTTTTGGGCCAGCTAGAAAGCTCTTGGAAGCATCCAGTACCCCCTCGCCTCCCTACAGCAAGGCAGGGACTGCCTTCATCAGAAGAGCTGGACAGAGCTTGGCTGAGGGCTGTGTAGAACTGCCTCACCTCTCATCTCATCTAGGAATCATGGGAGAACTGGCCCTAGAGGCATGAGGGCAGGAGAGTTGACTCTGCCCCTAGCCAGCTGCAGTACTTGGGAGAGCAGGCCCTACACATTTTTGGGAGTTGCAAGTGAGCTGGCCCCAAGAGAAAGCCCTACTACTCATCTCCTTGTGGTGGCATGGACAAGAGAGGGATACCGTCCTCTTCCTCACCCCTCATCACCCATAGCAGGTAGGAGACCTAGCCCTGGAGTCTTGAGAGCGGGAGAGCTGGACCTGTCCTTCACCAGCGGCAGCACTGGAGACAGCACACCCCACACCTTGCCTGGACAGCACAGTATAGTTGGCATGGATCTGGGGGTTGTGGAAGAACTGGGATAGAGGGTGGGACAGCCAGCCATGCCTTTTTTCTGCTTTGCAGTGGTGTTGGTAAGGGAAAGATTCCCCTGTCTCCTTTTGGCTCTCATTACTAGTGGCAGACGGGAGAACTGGCCCCATGGAGTCACAAGAACAGGTTAGCTGTCCCTGACTCTCACATGCTGCAGCACTCAGGAGAGCAGGCCATGTACCTTTTCCAGGCAACACAGTAGTGATAGCCCTAGTTGTGGGGTATACAGGTCCAGAACCATGACTTTGAACTGGCCTACCCCAATATTTACCCCATGGATGAACTGCTGGAGCGCATGAAGAGGTCAGTTCAACAGACATAAAACTACAGGATCTCCATGACCTCAGGAACTCCCTGAGAGGAGTTCCAGTGAGGTTCCAGTATTGACAAAGTAGCAGAAGTCAGACACTTGGTACCAGACCAAGTAGTCATTGTAATGAACATTTGCAACCAAAAAGGTATGAACAAATAGGAATATTGTGGGACACATTGAGAAACACTACAGCCTCCACAATGAGATTTTTTTTTCTCTGTTGTGAGAGGTTGCAAGGGTGAAGGGCAGATCTGAGGAGAGGTGGGAGATGAGTGGGATCAGAAATTCACGCACACATACAAAAACAAATAAAGTAAAAAACAAAACAAAAAAGAAATATATGTAAACTAAATTCAATATATGATCTTAATTCTATATGTGATCCTATCAGGATAATTTTATAATAAAGGACAGTAATGAGACAGATATCTGAATGAATCTGAGGAATAAATGGGAATGCATTAATATAAGCTTTCTGGTTTTTGCTATATTTTTAAATATAGGATGATGGGAGACTGCTACAAACTTTTAAGATAGAGGTGTGACTATATCTTCAGAAAGACTACTCTGTTATAGGACATTTACTATTTAAACATATCCACGAAACAAATATACTAAACTATTCACCAATTTCAAAAACATTAAGTGTATTTGTCACTTAATTTTACATATCTATATGTTAGTGCTAAAATTCTATAAAACATATACAAACATACACAAACCCTCACTACTGAACAACATAAATAAACCAAACAAAACAAAGTCAGTTGTGATGAAATTAGTATTATAAAAGTTAACTGTATTTTTATAAATGTTGCAATTTTACAGAGCCAAGAAAAATTTACATTGTAAAATATATTCAGACATGGAAATTAAAATAGAATGTTAAATAGAATTAAGTCAAGTGTCACTTTGTTTCATGCTTCACTTGGAGGCCTCTAGTGAAAGGAACAGTAACAGAGAAGTAAGTTTGGGAGCGCACTTCAGAGAGTTTCTAAAGCAGAATGGACTATACAAGAATGAGAAATGGAAGGCACCAAATTAAGGCAACAGAAAGGAAAGAAGCGCTTATAAGACTCAGAAGAGATTTACTTTGTCAAATAATGATGAGGAGGTTCTGAATGATGCTGGGCATATGGTTTGAGTAGGTGGATGGAAGTAGAGATGCTGGGGAAATATAGATCACAGGGAGAAAGAAAAAATGCATACCTTTTCTAGGCACACAGCATTAATGAATGATAGAAACTATTTTATAAATAACCAATAATTTTGAAGTTCAAGAAAAAAAGCTAAATACTCTAAGTAATATAGTTTTCTTCATTTTTAAAATTAGAAAGTGGATGTTGTGATATAGAAAAATTGTCAAGATGAAAGGAACCAATTTCTTTTCTTCAAGACTTTTGCCCCTTACCTTTGAAGATGAAGAATCACATTCCTGACATATCCATCCATAGCCTGTTTGTTTAGGAGATTTTTTCAAAGGAGGATCTAAACAGCCAAAATGGTAGCACAGTCTGCATTCATCACATCTGTAGGGCAAGCAGATTCACAGTGTATCTGAATATTGAAACTATTTATATCAAGAAAAGGACAAGTGTTACACATTACAACTTTAACACTTAATTCTAACCTTTGCTCAGAAGGTTCTGAAATTAACACTTATAATACAGGTGATCTAAATGTGAAGTAAATATTATAAAAGAAAAATGAAACAATAGTAGAATTTGCATTCAGAATATTTTGATAATAAAAAATTTCATTCCAAATATTCTGATAATAAAAAATGTTAAGGGTATATAATGTTAAGATATGAATGAACATATTTGTAATAATATGTGAAAAAAAACCTAGCAATCAAAAATTCAATTTTGAGCTAATAGAATTATTCATTTATCCAGGAGACAGTTTACAGAAGTCTAAGTTAATTACTGCCATACAATTTATACTTCCTTTCTGTATTTTTCCAAGTTAAAGTATACTGTAAATTAACTTTCTCACACTTATAACATGCTAACACAACCTACAATAAATACAATCTTATTATGTTAAGTAACAGAATATTAAATATACAAGAAGAAACTACTTCAAGGATTGAATAATTCTATTACTAGTTTTTGTCAAGTTCTCTCAGTGTACTTCATGTTTCAAGTACTTCTGAGGATATTTTACACTTAGAAAATGTTTTGATAGTATCTTGCCTCATATGATGTACACATAATCTAAGAAAACTACTATACCTATTCTTCACTTCAGACAATCTCATCCTGCTGACAATGAAGAAAAATCTGTATTATTTCAGTGTTTTTAGAAATAATTTTGCATCAACTGAACAAGACTAAAATCTAGCAACTAATATCAAGATGTATAAATAGGTTTTATTCCTGACTTTCTTTTTTGCATTAAATTTAAAAGGAGTACTTTTTAATCAATCTGCTTCTCTTTATTACACTCATTTCTCACTGGTTTAGAGAAACAAACGTCAACTAACTTAGAACTAAAACACCAAGGAAGGAACTTATTAAGCAGATTGCTTGAGCACAACAAAAAATTTCTATTCAGTAACATTGGGAAAATACAGAAAGGAGTCACTCTTATGCATATGCTACAGAAAGAAAGAAAACTAACTTTAAAAAAATGATCACAATAGAGACAATGATAATCTGTATTTTTAGTAAAATTTCTTATCATGCTACAAAACCTGGTCTTTCAGAATTCAAGAGCCCAGTTATCCAGGCATAAGCAAGAGTGAGACAGTTACTTATCATGGCTTATTGACTATTTCTCTAAAACTCATTTCATACCAATTAAATAAGTGAACGAACTTTTCTCAAACCTCTGAGACTCAAGAAATGAATTTGAATCATACATCTACTATAATTCTTATTATAGGAGTGAATAAAATAAAGCAATAAATTCTATTAATTATACCATTGTTTGAAATGAAGCATCCACAAACATATTAAACATTTTAAATGTTCAAGTAACTGCTAGTCTGGCATTTAAAAATAAGATTATATAGCTAATATCAAGTGCTAAATAAGGATACCATATAGTAACCCACAGAATTCAGGGTCTTTCTTTCTCAATTGCACTAATTTTCCTTTCAGTACCTAAAATTTCCATTACACTAAATACTAGAGTAGAGAAACCTTTGAAGTGTGACTGTTTTTAAGTTGATGAGAAGGTTCAGAGTCATATATAGGAAGGGGACAATGCTTTCAGTAGAATGACTATGTCATTAATCCTTGATGGGAAGTTTATAAACAATTTGGTGCATCAGGAGGACTACATGAAATATCATTTTCTCTGCCTTTGTTACACTAGGATGGATCATCAGTCTGAATTATAGATGGTGCTACATTACTGTGTCAAATTTCTGTAGTTAAAATACCATTGATCTGTTGCCTGATTTTTTTATGTTCTATTTTTCTAGGTCTTCAGGTCTTATACAGTAAGAAAACCATAATTTTCTTAAAGGAACTTTCATATGCAGAAATTAGACCACCAAAATTACTAAGACTATACAAATTGACAATGTTTGAAATGAGGCATCTAAACATACATTGAAAAATTTAAATGATCCAATACCTGTTCTGGTATTGGTAGCTCTTTCAGAAGATGCTGTGAAGCATTTGCTCTTTTGAGATGACCTAATTCTTCCTGACACCTTCATCAGGATACATTTCAGGACGTCTTTCTCATGATGGCAGACAATTGGGGGTGTTAGGATATTCTCTAAGGTCCTCGCTCACTCACCAGTAAGTAAAAGCTGCAACTCCAAGTTTAAATAGCATAAAGCAGTAGTCTCTACCCTAGCAACCACCAAAATCCAAGAAAGAGAAAGAGAAACACAGAAAGAAATACCCCATTTGAAGTCAATAAGTTTGCCAAGGAAATAATAAATATAAGATATTCAAAGGAATTTTACAAGTTATTTTAATATAGAAAATTTTCATTAATTCTGTTAAATTGAAAAAAAACATTAATTTTAGGTACTGGTAACAATTATATCCTAAATGGCAGAGGTCAAATCTAGCAGAATTTGCAAGAATTTGTGTTAAGTAAGCCTACTGATAAATTTAAGAGATACCAATTAAACCCCTCAAAACACAGAATATAGAGGATTAAAATAGTAGACTGTATATCACATGCACACACACTACTGTGAAATTTTTATAAAAACTTAGTAACTAGTAAATTTTGGGTACATAGAAAATTAAAACATTTTAAAAACTCAAAATCTAAGTCTTATATAAGGCTATACCCTGAAACCTATAATAGGGTAAAACAGTTACTGATCAATTTACTTAGTTTCTATTTCTAATAAGTACTTGGAAACATTTTAATTACAGGAATACAATAACATACTTACTATTTAAAACAAATAGTGAATAAAATGTTTAACTTTCCAAAAGAAGTCATTGACCTACAAAAGTACTATGATATAACACAACATACTTTATTAAACAAAACAAATGTGTATGTAATAAAACATTATTACACCAATAGCACATTATAATACAAAGGCAATACCTTAACCATGAAAAGAGAATATAAAACTAGCATATGAAGAATGTGTCTTTAAATAAAACCTAAACTTGATGTTTAAAGAAGTATGCTTAAAGTATCTAATAAATATTGTGCACATTACACTATAGAGTATCTTAAAATTTATAGTCTAATGAAATGAAACAAACCCATTTATAATGTAAAACAGAACCTGACCAATTAAGTACCTATCAAACACAACTTCCTACATACTACATTAATGTTTGAATACAGACACAAATGACAGAGAAGCCCTATAAAGTATTTTACACATTGATTTAGCAAAACGGAGACTAAGTAATCACAGCTCTATTTGTATTAACATACTTACTTAGCATTATAATTAAGTATAGCACCTTAGACAAAGCAAAGATAATGATGGATCTTCCTATGTACTGTGATCTACACATTAAACTGGATGTTGAATGACTATTGACAACGTGGAAACAAGCAAAAATATCTCACTGATTTATTTTCTCTTGTGCCTATAGGCAAGCTTGTCAAGGTGTTAGAGCAACAGTTCTCAACCTGTGGGTTGCAACCCTGGAGGCTTCAAGGAATTGCCTAAGACCATCAGAAAACATAATATTTACAATATAATTCATAACACTACCAAAAGTATGTTACGAAAGAGCAACAAACATAATTTTATAATTGGTGGTTACCACAATGTGAGTAACTAACTGTATGAAAGGGTCACAGCATTAGAAAAGGAGAGAACCAATGCTCTAAAGGGCTTCTTTAGCTTTCTTAATTTCCAACTAATAAGTTCATTTATGGCATTTACTGAATAATTAAAGAAAAACTAGTTGAAATAAGTGAGTGTACCTCCTAAGCCAACAGTTTATGACCACATGGTAAACTAGCCTTTAGAAAGAACCAAGGCCTTCCTGGCACAGACTTTAAAAGGGATGCACTGTTCTACGATAACATTGGTCTGGATTACTGTAGATATTTGGTTCCCTTAATGGAGCACAATACTCAGTATTTCCTCCAAGTTTATATAATGCTGAATAAAAAATTGTCTCTGAAATTATGGGACATTACACTGTCATTTACAAACATGAGCATCAAGAGAATTGATAGGCTAAGTTTTCTGACTTCCCATTAATTAGTCTTGGATGTTAACACCACTTAAATAAAACCTTACTCACAATTCAAACACAATTTTAGCAATTAACAGTGATAAGCTATTTCAGTGAACAGTGACCAATCATTTCAATAAATGTCTTAATAGGTAGAATAAATATATACCGAGGCCACTTAATTTTTTTTAAATACTATGAACTGTCATAAAACTCTAAATTCTATCAATAGCATAAGATTTTTAAGTAAAATATTTTAGTTCTTGTAACACTTAACAATTTTTGTGCAAGCCACCTATGTGAGCATCTCCTATACAAATTAATTAGAAACTTGTTTTAAATCACATTTCACGAATATCAGACCAATATGGAGCACGTGAACCTATTTCATTAATCCTACTGGAGATTTCTCTCACAGGCAACAGTGAATGAGTGGGTGGTAGGTAGTAATTTTTCATTACAGGTGAATATAGAGAAACTGAAACACTATTTTGGAAAAGCCAAATCCAAGTCCAATTAAAGAGTAGAATCAAGTCATTATCTACAATTGCAACAGTTAGTTTGCAACTTTAAAAGTGAGATGGAAAAACAAAACAAAAACACAAAACATGAAACAAAGCAATTCATATGAAAATACACAATAAGGTCAAGTATCTCTTCACAGCATGAGAGAATGATTAGACATTTCCATACCTGAAGTACATCTGTCTGCTCTGTTCTTTAATAAACTGATCTCCATCTGCTCGTGCCCTTGGAAATGTTTTAGCACTACAACCTGCTGTGTTCAAGCTCCACATAACTTTGGATTTCCCTGTACATAATTAACTAATTATACTCCAATCAATAGTGTAGATGCTGGTTTTACAATGTAAATCAGATAAGGGAGATAACGGCTAAGGGGGTCAATCTCATTTTATTTATCAAGCCCAGCATGAACATTCAATTTCCTTCCATCCTGTGTACCTGAACAGCAGTCAGTCTTACTGGCAGGTCTACAGAGCACCTCCGGGGGTGATCACTACAGGAAAGAAGTCTGCATTTTTCCCTATGAAGAACCACTTGCAAATCCTGTTTCAGCTCACATTCCTTACTGCTATCTGAATTTACAAAGTGGCGACTCAGGCAGATATGGATGAATTCTGCCTTCATGTCTTGTTATGTGTTCATGTGTCTTAAGTAAGCCTCTTAAACAGGTTTTAATAGTCAAAAATAATTTCAGAAAACTAAAAATATTTTGAAAAATGTTAGTGTTCTAATCTGCTGCAGAGTCCTTCTGATTTTGTAAACAGATTCGGGTGAAATGTTTCCATATTGTGTGAGTCAAGTTAACCATAGCGATGAGGCAGGGGTCTGCGTGTGTGCGCATGTGCATGTGTGTTTAAAATATGTAACTTTGAGTGTTTAAAGTGTTTTACTAAGAAACAGGATGCATAAACAAATTTGAATATTATTTGTCAGAAATCTATTTTTATGCCACATATGATAGCAGATAAACATTCAAGAAACAAAAGTATGGTGATACATAAGTGATGTATAAATATCTAAACTTAAACTCAATACAGGCTAAGGCTAAATAGTGTTTTCATATCATACATAACTAACTCTACATTTTTTTTTTTAAAGAAAATGACTGTGACATTTTGGGCAAGCAGTGTTGCTCTATTTGTGAAATAAATGTTTACCTGAATTTTTAAAAATTAAGGAGTTATATTTTATGTTTCAGAAGAAACTACTTTTCTAAAAACCCTCTGACTAGAAACAAATATTTTAAGAAATCCAAGAGCCCCTTAAAGACATTAAACCCAACTCATTATTAAACAATACTGAATATATAAGTGATTATTTTAAACAACTAACTGTATATGAATTGTTTTCAAAGCAATGTCCCTGACCAAGTAAATCAACATTATTTGGAACTTGTTACAAATTCAGATTTTGGGTTGTCATCACAGATCTACAGAATCAGAAATTCCAGAGAGTCAGGGAGAGAACATTTGATGGAGCAGGAGGACAAGGAGAAGATAATAGACAACTGAGTCTCTAAATAATCTTCCTGTGACTCTGATGTATCACTACTATATCATCCATTTTGTATTTCAGAGGCATTTAATTTCCTTCCCAATATTATGTCTGTGTTGGGGGAGGTAACACTGTGTGTGTATGTTGGTGTGCCATTTTACTTCAGAAACTGTCTACCGTGTTTTTATGATATAGGGTCTCTTAATGGCCTGGTATTGCCAAATCTATAGGGTGGCTAACCAGTCAATCGCAGGGACCTTCTGTCTCTGTGCCCATCACTAGGACTATAAGCCTGTGCCAGCTTTTCTCATGGGCACTGGGTCTTTATACCTACCTGGCACTTTAGCAATTAAATATTCTCCTTTAAAATGTCAACCCCTTCCTGATATTTTAATATTTCTTCCATTTCCTATTCTGTGGTAAATAACTGTCAAAACCTGAGCTGCCATTCTCTTTCATATACTTATAAGATAAAAATTACTTAGAAATATTCTTAAACATTAATTTTCCTCTTTAACAGCAAAAGACCATTAATGGTTAAAAGTTAATTTTATTCTTAATTTAGAAGATTATTAAAAGAAAATGTTTCACTCTGTTCTCTTCAAAACATTATGACTTTTAAGAATCTATCATGTAGGAACTGTATAATTTACATATGAAACATGTGACAAATATGTAACATGGGTCTTTTACCCAACTTGAAAGAGCATAATCTCCAACTAAAAACTGAATGATGAAGAATGATAATTAGACTGCTCTAATTATAGCCACTGTGGAAGTGTTTTGGTTAACTATGCCACTACAACCACACTACTTATGATTCCTCAGACCTAAAACAGAAACCTATCAGAGGGAAACAGAAACCTTAAATTGAAAAATATCCATTAATGTTCTCTTATCTTATGTTAAAAGACAACTGGCTTAAAATACAGTTCATTTTTAAAATGGTAATCTGTCATAGTCATTTTTTTCTTGAAATTTGTGGGAGTTCACCATCTTTTCCATAAATTAATTAATGGTAATTGGTTCTTATACTTAAAGAAAGCACACTGCTTTTCCTAAGAATTATGAATATTTTCTCCAGTGCTATAAGATCTAACAATAAATTAATAGCATCTTTATATATTATTTCCTACATGTTTAATTTTACTAAACATTTTATCCAATCATATTGTTCCTATAACTACAGATCACTAGAGACACCAGATTTACAAATACACTTGTACTTACTATCTACAGCATTATCTATTCTATTCCTATAGTTTAAACTATTAAAAATTCCCCTACACTTCAAAAGATCCAAATCCACAGTGATAAACAATGGAATCTCAAGAGACAATTTGACAATTTACATGTATACGTGAATTTCAATTGCAGCAGTGTCTTCTAATTTAGTTCAAGATTAAGTGGTGCAAAAGAGTATTTCTGCCGTTGACTTAAAACTGGATCAGTAAAGCATGAAGATCAAATGTAAACTGTAAACCTCTGGGAAGACACAGGTGCTGGTGAAGATCTTTCAGCAGGCAGGCTGTAAACTCAACAAGCTCTGTATCCCCCTCAGTTCATAGCTTCACATTTAGGTTCAAAAAGTAAAATTATATGAAACACAGAAAGCTCATATTAAATAAAACAATAAGGAATAAAGTTGGATATTTCTGAAAAAATGTCTATAGACCAATACAGATACTACATTTATTCTTGAGTGTAAGTTCTAGTTATAAAATGTCCATGCTAATATCAAGTGCTTTCACAGTACTCAAAAGGAAAAAGTTGTATCTTCACCAGTCCTTCACTTTTGCTGAATATAGAAATAACATTAAATATGAGTCTAGAGTTGTTCTCCTGTGTGAACATACGTAGTACATAAGGTGGTACAGACTTGAAGATCAGTGGAAAGCATTGTCCTTCTTACAAACAAATAATGCGAAGATAATTGTTCAACAACAGGGAAGCACAGAGTGGGTCAATCCCACTGGCTTCCATTAGTCTTCAGTGAGTTCAAATACTGTATGGTCTGTTGCCAAAGATGCAAGAAGGAAAGACATTTATCCACTACAACAATTCTGACAAGCCATGAGCCACTGTTGTTTTTAATAATGCATACACCATGTGTTTCTAAGTATTGTAACAAAAGAGAGAGAGAGAGAAAAGGAGAAAGAAAAAAGGAAAAAAATCCACACAGGCAAATTAACTGCCTTGTCTACCCATTTAACAAACCAATCAATTACATTCTATCCAAACTTGACAAGCAAAAGCACTTTTTGCAGTGATAAGCTTATGGGAAGGACAAGATAGCTGTTTTCCTTTAGTTTATATACTCTATTGAGAGTTTTATCCACACTTTTTAAATCACATTTATAAAAGAGGTTTCCGGGATTGCCTCCGAGGATGAGCTGTGGCAGAGTTGGGTCTCATGAAGGGTATCTACACAGTAAAGTGATAAGAAAAGAGCATTAACATTTAAAGATCATAGCAGCTCTGCACTATGTCTTATGAAACATACTAATAATACCACAGTAGATTCAAATAACAGAGACAGAAATCCTCACCCTAACTGCCATAATCTTGGGCAGGTTCTCACTGAGTACACGTGAATATTTTATTTTTGAACACTGTGTTGCCTCTTCTTGTATTCTTGGTAATAGTTTTGATTGTCAAAATCAAAACTAGTTTATTTTATGAAAGAAGGGCTTAAATATAAAGGAAAATGTATTTGATCAATTACTATTTTGAAAAATAGCAGTGTGTTGATTTCATAACTGAGAATGGCAATTTTACAATGCTTGAGAAAACATGCAACTATTCCTCATCTCTATACTAGCTTCCTCTAAAAAAGACTGAATTAGAAATGTATAGCTAATACTATTTGCTAACTTTGTGTCTTCCATTTGTGAGGTGAAATCTTAAGGGCGTAGAGGTTAGAAGTATCATGTCTTTTCTAATGATGGTAGAAACAAAAATTTAACATTTTCCCACATATTTAGAGATGTATAGATGATGCAAAATTGCTAATAATCACATCATAAAAAAGTTCATTTTTATTTTAACTATTAAAAAATGTGTTTAATGCTTCTAAGTTCCACTGAGAAAAAGAAAGTGAAAAGAGGCACACAGAGAAATTAAGCAGTACTAAGGAGAGCTACCATGTCAAACTCAACAAGAGACAAAGAAAAGAAAACAAAACTCTATAAGAAAAAGAATATAATGTGAAACAATTTTAAGAGAAAGGTTGTACTTATCAACATATGAGAAACAAATAGCAAGAGCTAGACTATCTAGACAATAGCAAATTTGTCTTGTGCTACATTTTTTCAGTACTTCCAGCCTTAAGGGAAGAGCTTTGAGCACACTGGGAAAGAACTTTGTCTGAACATTAAGCAGTACTTGGAAAGCATATTCTAAAGGAAGTAACCATTTATAATGTAAGTATATTTCACTCTTAATTATGTGCAAAATAATAGAAACTAACAGATAACCGAAAAAGAATTCATAATTACTTGTGATAGTCCTTTGCATGTGGATACATAATATATCATGGAAATCCATTTTAAACTCCAACTAAATCCAAGTTAATCTTTAACTGTGGGAAAACCAAAAATTACTTCTAATATTCTCTTTCAAACTAAATTTTATCTAATATTTTAAATCTTCCTAAATGCTGGAATAAATAGCATAACTTGTCTTCAGTGCTAACATGTCAAAATACAAAGAGTGCAGTATCTTAAATCAAACATGTTTAAACTAGCATTTGCTTCATTTCTATCTAGTAAGCGTATTTTGAAATTAATACAGAAAACATATTTTCAATGAGTTTCATCAACGGATGAATCAGAAACTACAAATACACTCTGCATCTTGCCTTAGTTGCAGTAGTGTAAGTAGAAGTATCCACTGTATTTGGCTAAGTTACATGTGATAAGGCAGTATGCCCAATTACCAATGTATAGGCTTGATAGTTAAGATGGCTTACATTCAATATCCCACTTCAATCATACTCTAAGTGTATGATCTTAGGCAAATAATTCTCCATCTTCTCATGCACAGAATAGGAATAAAAGTAGTTCCTAACTTCTATCTGTATCATATAGATGGTTGCTGTGGGGATTAAGAGAGATCAGTATAGAAAGCACCAGCAACACAGGAACACAATGACTGGGAACTGGAATGAAAGACAGCAGACCTGACAAACACTACAAAACTGTTTTTGGGGAAGAGAAGTTTTAATATATAATAATTCACACAGATACTTTTAATATATATGTGGATTAACTGAATTTCACATTGTTTGTTGCTTCTCTTCCACAAGTCTCTCATATCTAAGATATGTACATCTCACAGGTCTTACAAGAATTGATGGATATAGTATATGTAGAGAGCAGAGTCTGGGACCAAGAATCTAATATGACAACTATTATAATTTCCAGGACAAAGGTACTTGGAAGTAACATTGCTTTGTACCTAGGTTATAACACAATATTTTTTTAGATACTGCAATTCATCACCAATCACCAAACCTGTACCTAATCCTATAGTAAAATTCCCTTTATCTCATTAATATGATGTGTCTTATACTTTAAAAATAAAAAGCCAATATAAATTAAACTCCTGCTATATGAACAACATATAATATATTCATTTGAATAAATGAAATAAGCCAAGAAAACAATGTATCTGGGTTCTAACATTACAAACTGGATTATATTTGTTTGGGGGTTCTAAGGACTGAAATTATGAGAGAAGACATAATAGCTCACTTGGAGATAAACTGCCCATTTCTGATTAAGCTATTTCACCCAACAAGATGCTTGAAATTCATCTCTAATAGAAGTTTGTTCTCTGATGCTTAGAGTCAATGCTGAGAGATAATGCAAGTCCTAAATAAATAGTGAGGCTATACATCCCTGCATTCTTTTCTGACCTGGATACTGTTTCTTTTTGGAATCTTTAAATTATAGGTGTTATAAAATTTGAAAAAAGAAACAAATGAACAAGTGATTAGAAGTAACTTAATTCAAGGTAATCCATTCAACCAGTAACAGAACTGGTTAGAGATTCCATCCTGCATATTTGAATATGGATCTTGCTGTCTGTACAAGAGTTTGTTTGTGTATGTGCATGTGTGTGCATAAATATGGATGTGTGTGGTGGCTAGAAGCTGAAATCGGGTACATTCCTCAATTACTCTCCAATATATTATAACTGTCATTTATTTTCTTGAGATGGAGTCTCATTAAACCTATTGTTCACTGATTCATATTGACTGTCTGGACAGCAAGACCCCGGGATCCTCCTATCTCTTTTGGTTCTGGGATTACAGGCATGCATGTCCTACCATACCCAACTTGTATTTAGGTGGTGAGGATTGGAACACAGGTCTTCATCCTTATGTAAAAACCATTTTACTGACTGAAATCTCACTCCAGCCCTAAGAAAAACCACTCTTGTTACATGACTAATATAATCACTGATGTATATAATAAATAATCTTCTTGTATAAGTTCACAATATAAATATACTACAATGGGAACTAAGTTTTAAATTCAAAATTAATCTTATTAAATAGATAAATGAATAAAACAGACATTTCACTGTTAAATGTGCTTGAAACAAATATTATTCTATATGTACAATGTAATGTCTCAGAAACAACATAGTTAACTATGTAAAGTGAATATGTATATGTAGGCCATATATAAGCTTCTCTGATTTTTAAATGTATATGTTCTGCTGTCACTTTATGCAATCATAAAAATTAATTATAACTACTGATAACATAAAAATGAGTCATGCAAATTTATTTAAAAGTTTCGTTTTCTTGTACATTTTTTAATTATACAGCAATTATTAAAGTGATAAAAAAGTGTATGATAAAATTAAGTCACACCATAAATATTAAATATGAGGGGGTAGTTTAGTCCTTCTACATGTCTAACAATATCACCAAATGAAGCTGATTAAAAAATTATGGGGAAAAGGCATGATAAGTGAATGTTTCATTTTTAACTGTAAAATTTTCAGAAACCTTATTAAGAACACTGCAGTGGCAGCTGGGCTGCTTACATATTCAAATGTGAATGTCTGGAAAACTGAGTATCCCTTTCCCAATCTTTACTAACAGAAACATATCCTTTAAACATCACTTTTACATATATGGATTCCTTTAGTGAATTCTGTTTACTTTCTAATTCCTTATTCAGAATCTAGTTTTTTTTATGATGCACCACAATTTAATTTAATTAACTTTAATAATGCAGATGTTGATTTTAAATCACTAGGCATTACTTTTTATAAAGCAAGGCAAATCAGAAGCAACAAGAAAACATTCTTAGTGGCAAAGATGTTGAAAAAATGTTTAAGAACAGTGATAGAAAGAATTCAGTATCAAGCCTTGCATTCTTCTGTGCTAAAAGCTTTCTTTTGTCCCAAATTGTTCAATAAATATTCAAGGCAGTTTGGAATAAAGACATTTAGAGAGCACACTGAAGAACTGCTGGTCTGGTGAGGCATGACAAGGGCAAACACATGGCCTGGATGGCAGCCAAGACACTGGGGACATTTCCTTAATGATTCAATACATAGAGCTCAAATCCTGGCCACTTTACTAGGCAGAAGAAAGACCCGGAGGTTATAGGATATGGTGTAACAGAGCTACTGAACTCAGGGAAAGACTTGCAATAAAAATATATGCATTCTCCATACTGACTTCCAACACTGATCAAACAGTGAATGATATTTCCCCTTCCCTCACATCTTTTTTTTTTTTCTTTTTTGATTTTTCAAGACGTTTTTTTCTGTGTAGCCCTGGCTGTCCTGGACTCACTTTGTGGACCAGGCTGGCCTTGAACTAACAGAGATCTGCCTTCCTCTGCCTCCTGAGTGCTGGGATTAAAGGAGTGAGCCACTACGCCCAGCCTTTGCTCACATCTCTGTCAGCACTTTTTGTCAGCTGTTTTATTGGTCAGAGATATTCTGATTGCAGGGAGATACAAATCTCAAAGTAGTTTTAATTTGCTTTTTCCTAATTATTAATATGCTCAACCTTTTCTGAGCTATGATTTAGCCATTTTTATCTCTTCCTTTGAGAACTGTCTATTCAAATCCAGAGTCCACTTTTAAATTGGATCATCTGATTCCTAGTGTGTTGTTTATTATTATTATTATTATTATTATTTCTTTGTATATTCTGAATACTATATGATGTGCAGCTGGCAAGAGTTCTTGACCACTGTGGACTTCATCTTCACTTGTTTCTTTTCTTGCACAGAAACTTTTCAGTTTTTTGAGGTGCCTTTCATGAACTGTTGGCCTTAACTCCTGAGTGAATGGAGAAGTATTCCAAAAGTATTTTCCTATACATCTATATTTTGAAGGGTACTGCTTATGTTTTCTTCTGGCAATTTTGGCACTTCAGGTTTCACATAAGGTCTCTGATCCATGTGGAGTTTCTTTATCCTTTTTTTTTTTTAAACCAGGTGAGAAATACAGGTCTAACTTCATTCTTCTACACAGGGACAATCAGTTTTCCCAGTACTATTTGTTCAAAATGTTCTCTGTGTGCATCCACTATGAAAATCAGTGTGGAGAATTTTCAGAAAGATAAAGTAGATCTATTATATGAGTTACATACATCACTCTTTGGTTTGTTGATCTTGCCATACTACTTTACAGATACCTGCTGTGGCCATGTTCACTGCTGCTCTACTCACAATATCTAGGAAATGGAAAAAGCCTAAATGTTTTTAAACTGATGAATGGACAACAAAAAATGTGGTGCATACATACAATGGAATTTCACTTACCTGTAAGGAGAAATGAAATCATGAAAATTGCAGATAAAAAAGATGAACCTAGAAAAAGTTATACTGGATGAGGTTAATACAGAATCTGAAAGTCAAATGCCATTCTCTTTTATTTGTGGATCCTCGATACATACATATACATAAACCTGGAATAACTGCAAAATCCAGGAAAATATAAAAGACCCTTAAGACCCTATTAGGGGATGGGGTAACTCTCGGTAGGGAGATAGAAAGACACAGGGGCTGTGAAAGGGAACATGGCCAAAACTGGAGCAGCAGACATTAACTGAGGAGAGGGAAGGGAGGACAACACAAAGAGAATGGGAAGAAGGAGAGATAAATTACACTCAGGTTGGTTGAAAAAGCCAAAGGGAATATATTACTTTATGTTTATTTAATCTACATAATATATTAATATATACAGGTTTATGATTATACACACATATATAGGTTTAAAGAATTTATGCTCTTTGAGGTGAGTATTAAAAAATAATTCTCCAAATTCTAGCAATGGACATACCCTTGTGCACACACACACACACACACACACAGTCACACACATCACAGACACATGTGTATCTACACATATGTTTACATATATTTCAATTTTGTTAGTTGGAACAAAACCTTAAAACATGTTTCTACTTACTGTTTTTTAAGTATCTTTAATTAATAAAGCACATTTAGGATAACTTCAGATTCACAGACAATGTTTGACTAAGTAACAATCCTGGCACACATATTTCTTTACACAAAGACACACATGCACATACACCAGCACCACCTCTACCACCATCACAACAACAAAATAAAAGGAATCACATGCCAAAAAAACAAAATAACAGGAATCAACAAAGCTGTTCATTGATATCTCTCAACATCAATGGTCTTAATCCCTCAAAAGACACAGACTAAGAGAATGGATGTGAAAATAGGATCCATCCTTCTGCTGCATCCAAAAAACACATCTTAAAATTTTAGCATCTACCAAATAGACTTCAAACCAAAAAAAAAAAAAAAAAAATTAGAAGAGAGAGGGAAGAACAGTACATACCTATCAAAGGGAAAAATCCAAGATTAGATTGGGAAAAACCATGAGGAGACTGAGAAAAAACAAGAGGAGACTGCAATTCTTAACATCTATGTCCCAAACACAAGGGAAGCCAAGTTCATAAAAGAAACACTACCAGAACTCAAGTCACATATTGACTCTCACACACTAATAGTAGGAGACTTCAGTACTCCACTCTCACCAATAGACATTTTTATCCAGACAAAAAGTGGAGAAATGCTGGAGCTAACTGACATCATAAAACAAATGAACCTAACACAAGTCTACAGAACATTTCTCCAAAATGACTACATACTTGGACACAAAGCAAACCTCAATAGATGTGAGAAAATCGAAATAACACCCTGGATCCCATCAGACAACAACAGATTAAAGCTAAATATCAGCAACAAAAGAAACAATAGAAAGCCTGCAAACTCACAGAAGCTGAACAACTCACTACAAAATGAAAAATGGGCCAAGACAGAAATTAAGAAATTAAAAACTTTCTAGAATTGAATGAAAATGAATACACAACATACCTAAATTTATGAGACAAAATAAAGGCAGTTCTAAGAAGCAAGTTCATAGAACTAAGAATTTAAATTTAAAAAGAGAGAGAGAGAGAGAGAGAGAGAGAGAGAGAGAGAGAGATCTCATACTAGTGACTTAACAGAACACCCAAAAACTCTAGGACAAAAAGAAGAAATCACACTCAAAAGGAACAGATGGCAAGAAATAATGAAAGCACACCCAAGAGGAGTAGACAGCCAGACATCATTAAACTCAGGGCTGAAATTAAAAGAAAAACAAAATACAAAGAAACCATGAAACAAAAACTTGATTCTGAGAAAATAAGTAAGACTGACAAACCCTTATACAACTTAACTAAAGGGTGGAGAGAGAATATTCAAATTAACAATCAGAAAAGAAAAAGGGACATAACAACATATACTGAGGAAATCCAGAGAATCATGACACACTTTAAAAACCTGTACTCCACAAAACTGGAATATATAAAAGAAATGGATAATTTTCTCGATATATATATCATTTAGCAAAATTAAATTAAGCTCTAGCTAAGCAATTTAACCATATCTATAGGCTGTAGTGAAACAGAAATCTGAGTCATTAAAAGTTTCCAAATCCCCCCCACAAAAAAAGTCCAGGGCCAGATAGTTTTAGTGCAGACTTCTACCAGTTTCAAGAAGAGTTAACGCCAATACTCCTCAAATTGTTCCACAAAACAGAAACAGAAGGCAAACTGTCCCATTAATTTTGGAGGACACAGTTATCTTAACACCTAAACCACATAAAAACAAAACAAAGAAATAAAATTACAATCCAATTTTCCTCATGAACATAGATGTATAATTTTCAATAAAATATTTCCAAAGTGAATCCAAGAACACATAAAAAAAGATCATTCACAAGATCAAGTAGGTTTCACCCAAGACATGCAAGGATAGTTCAACATACATAAATCAACAAATGTGATCCACTATATAAACAAACTGAAAGATAAATAACAACAACTCATGATCATCTCATTAGATGCCAGAAAGGTTTTAACAAAATCTAACAGCCCTTCATGATAAAAGTCCTGGAGAGATTAGGGATACAAGTGACCTACCTAAACATAATAGAGGTAGTTTACAGGAAGCCCAAGGTAACATCAAATTAGAGAGGAATTCAAAGAAATTCCACTAAAATTAGGAGCAAGATAAGGTTGTCCAGTCTCTCCATATCTTTTTGATACAGAGCTTTGAAGTACTATATTTCAAGTACTGTCAGAGAAATAAATGAAATCAAAGAGACATAAATTGGAAAGGCAGAAGTTAACATACCTTTATTTGCAGATGATACGATAACATACATAAGTGAACCTAAAAATTCAATCACAAAACTTCAGGTGATAAACACCTTTGGCAAAGTAGCTGGATACAAAATTAACCTACAAAAATCAGTAGACCTCCTATATACAAGTGGCAAATGGATTGAGAGAGAAATCAAGAAAACAACACCTTTTACAATAGCCTCAAATAATATATCCTTTGGTAATTCTAACCAAGCAAGTAACCAAAGCACATAACCTTCATCCTACCACAGAGACACTTGCACAATCATGTTCACTGCTGCTCTATTCATACTAGTCAGAAACTGAAAATGACTTAGATGTATGTCCCTTAACAGAAGAACGGGTAAAGATAATGTTTATTTACACAGTGGAGTATTACTCAGTCATTTAAAACTGATGTCATGAATTTGGAGGTAAACTGCTGGAACTAGAAAAAAAAATCATCTGTAGGAAACAGAATGTGGTATGTATTCACTTATATGTGGACATTAGAACCCCAAAACAACCCATACTGTTACCAGGACTATTGGTTGTTCTCCACAAACTGAAGGCAATGTGCCCCAACATGAAAACAACTAACTGAACATGGAGAAGTTGATGGATCCTTCACTTAAATGTTTTAGTGTGTCTGGTACAGGAAGGTACTCTGTATGCTACCAAAGAAGAAGCATAAATGTCAACCCAGACACAAACCCTTTGATCTACAATGAGTTCCTGCCCACAAAATTGCTAATGGTGGGACGAAATCTGCAGGACTAACTAACCAGTATCTGATTTGACTTAAAGCCCATTACTGAACCCACACCCAGCACTGCCTGGGTTACCAAGAACCTAAGACTGCATAAGCCAGAGACCTATGGTAAAACCAAATACTACTGCTTTAAAATACTAATAATACTACAGAAATAAATTTGACTCCTAAAGACATTCTGCTATACTTAAAGATCAGTGCCTTCCTCTGTCATCATCAGAAAAGCTTCCTCCTGCAACAGATTCTCATCAAATACAGAAACTCATTGCTGGACATTATGCAGAGAATGAGATACATTAGAAGACTCAGCATTAAATGGGGCGTTTCAATCAAATCCCTCCCCTCACGGTTCAGGAAACTTTGTGAAAGAAGGGGCAGAAAGAGTGTAAGAGCCAGGGGGGATGGAGGATACCAAGGAAAGAAGTCCGTCTAAATCATCATGAGAAAAGCACACATGAACTCACGAGACTGAGGTAGCATGTAAGGTACCTGAACAGGTCTGCACCACACGGAGTACCAGAGCTGAAAGGAGAAGCAGACACATGCTTCCCACCTGCCCATCTCTACGCTTGAAGTTATCTCCAATTGATAACCACTTGCTAATGAAAATTTAGTTTCCTCCAAAGGAATCTTATGGGCGGGGGAACTACTCTTAAGGGTAGGCTGCATGCCCAGTAGTGGATGGTCAATGGAAAATGAACTCTAAAGCATCCTTGGAAGTTCTTTGTCTCATAATGTTGTGTCAGGCTGCTTCTTTTTAATTTTTTAAAAATTTTATCTTATTAAGTTTTATTTATATATTTTTCTTCTCATTTTACCCTACAGTTCCTTTGTGTATATATTATGATGTCCAGGCTAGTGTTTTATTGGTTCCTGACTGTGAGAGTGAGTGGGTCTGTTTCTTGTGCCTTCTCTTGGGCCTTTTCCCTTCTGTTTGTTCATTTTGTCCAATTCTGATGTTAGTTCTTTTAGTATTATTATATTAATTATACTTTACTATTATCCCACAGAAGCCTTGTTCTTTTTTTTCTTAAAGATGTATTTGTTTATTATGTATACAGTGTTCTGTCTGCATGGCCAGAAGAGGGCACCAGATCTCATTATAGATGGTTATGAGCGATCAGATCATGTGCTTGCTGGGAATTGAACTCAGGACTCTGGAAGAGCAATCAGTCCTCTTAACCTCTGAGCCATCTCTCCAGCCTTGCTTTTTCTTTTTTTAATGAGAGACAGAAAGAGGATGAGATGGAAGATGGGGAGGAGGTGGGAGGACTAGAGGGAGGGCAATCAGTATTCAGGATATATTATGTGTGAAAAAATCTATTTTCAAGTAGAGGAAAAATGTTAAAGCCTACATTTTTATCCTGAAATCCTCTAATAGCAAAGAAAGATAAAGGTTAACACAGATATAGAGGAGACAAATATGCATAGAAAATATTAATCCCTTTTTTAAAAACTGCATTTATTTAATGTGTATCAGTTTTTGCCTATATGTATGTATGTGTGCCTGGAGTTCAAAGAGGCCAGAAGAGGGTGACAGATCCCCTGGTACCTGTTGCAAACAGCTGAGAAATGCCATGCTAGAGCTGGAAGCCAAGTCTGCATCCTCTGCCAGGGTGGACTGTGCTCTTAACCACTGAACCATGTCTCTAGTGCCACATCATTAATTCTTCATGTGGTCTCAGGGAGTTACTGGGTTAGACACAAGGAGTAGCAACAATGAACACTGAAGTATGGCGAGTTTAACCTTTAGCCTTTAGCATAATGTATATTTGAGAAGGAAATTATATAATTGTTGAAAAAAAAATGGAAGGCTTTCAGATTCTTCCTAGGTCTGGGCTGCTGTGTAAGCCTCAATAGGAAAAGATGGGCCTAGCCCTACTGCATCTTGATAAGCCAAGGTGGGCTGAGGAGAAAGAGGAGGTCAGGGGGAGGGAAATGAGAAGGAAGTACTGGGAGAAAGAGGGAGGAGGGGAAGCTGCGATCTGGATGTAAAGGAAATAAATTAATTAATGGAAAAGAAAAGAAAGTAAACTGGTCTTTCATGTAAGACTTAATATGTTTAATTACAATTCTAAGTAGTATCTAAGAAATCCAGGAGACTCGCAATAGATACCTGTAAAGTGACAGGTCACTTCTGGCAATTACTTTGAAGCAAGCAATCTTGCCTGTATTATTTTTAGAAAATTAAACTATGACTTTTAGACTTTATTATCACTGATTGAAACAGTACTTTTCATTTACACAAATAATCTATCATATTTAATTTTACTTTTGATACCTATTTCCATTTATTTAACCAAAGTTTGTTTTTTTGTACCAATACTTTAGTTCTTTGGTGAAAGAAAAAAGACTTATGAAAATACTTAAAATGTAATGACCCAGTTTTTTCTTTATTAAATACTCTAGTTTTATATTTTAATGTTTCAAGAATATTTAGGCATTTCATCTTAAAAACTATTGTAAATTGATGAGAGGTAAGTTAAAAGAGGCTAATTATTAGTTCATTACTATACTACTGAAATCATAACCTTAAGATCTTAGTGTACAGCTGTTCAAGTATTCATCATGTGTTTATCATTTTAAGAGCTAAGTTATCAGCATGAAGTTAAGGATAAGTGGGAGTTAGTCCATAAGTTACAACCAGTTGAGCTTCATGATAACTGACAAACACTACATGAAAGCAATTCTTTACATATATTCTCTACAAAAACCATCAAGTGGAAGAGGTGTGCTTTAAATGAAATTGTCAAGGTGTTCCTATAACTGCTCAGTGAATCAGAACAACACAGTTGAAGAAAGAAAAAGATAGGCCTAGGTAGGATGAGATCAATAGTATTTGGTCACATTCCAGTGAAATTATATCAACTCACTTGGATTTTAATTACTGAAACTTTTACACTCACTGTTTTCTTTGTTATTTTGCTCTGTTAGTTATTAAAGAATGACAAAATTATCTAGTTTTCTCCAGAACCTTGTTGTGTCATGGTCTACAAGTACACATACATCCTTTTAAAAAGTGACCAAAATTTGATTTAGAACATTGAGCAAAATGAGTGAAATATTTTAATCACTCTTCTGAATATTTTATTCATTAAAAATTATATTTTCACTATCCTTTAAAAAATTTACTTCTTCACTAGATTTAGAGTTAGTTATTCTAATCTGTGTCCTAGTCTTAAAGATACTGAGAAATGTATCCACATACATTTCTCTCATTGTCAAATTCAGTAGAGAGTACACAAAAGTTCTAAGAATTTAAAAAATCATGGAGTCACTCTGAGGAGAAAGTGTTCATATAAACCAAGGAAAGTAGCATTTGAATTGGATCCTGAAGAAGCTAAGAATAATTTAGAGGTATGAAAATAAAGGTAAGCTTTTTCAAGAAGAAACTATAAGTAAAGATAAAGAACAGGACTGTTGGGCTCATGTGTCTATAGGTTTGGGGGCATATTTCATATACAGGACACAATATAAAGTAAAACCAAGATGGCATACAAATAGTTAGAGAGATTTAGGAAGATCCAACTACAGCTCACCTAAAGCTATGAGTACCTCAAACTGAAACAAAACACAACTGAAGCCTGGTTTCGAGGGTCTCATAGACTAAATTGTAAAGTCTGAATAACCTTGCAAATGGTGGGGAGTTCATGAACAACTTTAAGTTCAATAAAGACAAGATCATGACTTAGGAAGACAGCCATATTAAAAATCAGAAAAAGTCCATCTAGAAGTTACTGTAACAATCCAGTTGAGTTATAGAATGTATCAAGTACTTCTTCACTATATTCCTAGAAATGAAACCTGTAATTCCCATTTTCAAATAAAATGCAAAACACATAGATTATGTGGCCAGCTCAAAGTCACACTCAGTGAGTACTGGGCAAAGATCTGAAAGTAAACATTTTAGAATTTAACCATCTAGCCACTCTGTTTTTATTTTGTTCTTTTCCTATTGCCCACCTGCCATGTTTGGTTACTAATACAATGAATTAAAACAAAACTACATTGTGAATATCCTAAGAAAAGATAAAGTATTCAAAGGGCTTTGCACCAATAATGAATGATGAAATGAAACACAATTAGATGAGAACTTAGAAAAAAGGGAAATTACACTTAGCAATTTAGACTTCTACAATGGAGACAATTTTCACATTTGTAATCAATCATGAAGCTCATATTCCACACTCTCAGGTGCCAAAATGCTGTAAAAATGACATTTTAGCAAGGAGCTGTACTGTGCTTTGAAATTACTGTCCAAACACTTAGTTTAACAAAAGTCGAAAGACAAAAAGAAAAAAAAAGTAAGCTGCAAAATCCAGTAAAGGAAGAAGGTGAGATCATAATATATAATAAAAAGTATTTTAAATGACGCTGCTTTAGCAGATCTTTAAAATCATGTCACACAAAACTATACATGGTGAACTACACAGGAAAAGACAGATGAAAATGCTCATTACCTGAGCAATACGTAAGATATTTGACAGCTATTTATAATAACATATCAGTTTTGTGTTTTTCAGATACAGATTTAAATTTCAATTAGTAAAAAGAATAAAAGAAAACAAAAAATCCTCCACCTAGAAAAGTATTTGCAATGTCTACAAAGCTATGTACTAAAAGTCATTTTCAAAAATTCCCCTTAAAAGAGGCACTTGATATAGAAAGAAAATCCAAATAGCATCAGTTAGGAACAGTCAATCTCATAGTTACAAAACACAATCAAATTTCTAATTTCTATTCATTGGATTGACAAACGCCCTTGCTATGACATTAACACAAGTTCATGTCCAAAATAAAATAAAACTTTTTCATTGAGCCGGGCATTGTGGCACATGCCTTTAATCCCAGCACTCAGGAGGCAGAGGCAGGCAGATCTCTGTGAGTTCAAGCCAGCCTGGTCTACAGAGTGAGTCCAGGACAGTCAAGGATACCTACAGAAACCTTATCTCAAATTTTTTTTCATTGAAGTAAGTAGAATATTTAATATATTTTCATCTTATTTTTTCAATTTGAGATTAAAAAAAGAGGAAAAATGAATTTTCATTAACAGGGCACTATTACAGTAAGTTATCCTCATATCTATATTATGGTACATTTTATTGCAACAACAACAAAAGTGATTAGGGCTAGGGATGTAGCTCAGTTTCAGAATCACAGAAACTGGGCAAATGGGCATGGAGTTATATATCTGCAATGCTAACACTAAAGAGTTGAAACTGGACTACATAAGACCATGTCTTAACAACAACAACAACAACAAAAAGAGGGTAATGAATGTGAATATGACTAAAATACATTATGTACATGTATAAAGATGTCATAATGTCATAGTGAGACCATTATTATGTATAAATACGTAAGAAAACATTTTAAAAACTGACTTAGCTATATTTACTAAAATTTCATTATATGGTATTATGTTTGAAATAAACAGAAATTTTGAATTAAATCTTATAATTGTTATGATAGGAAGCAGAAAAGATAGTGAAAGGAATTAAGAATAATTATTTTAGTTAGTTACCTTTAAAGCCACAAGTTATGTTCCAAGTGGATGCCTGAAGTTTCAGATAGCATTATAGACATATACTTTATGTAACTTTTACATATACATTACTACATAGTATATGTAAATCTACATATGTTTGTTCCTACCTGCCCTGTAGCATATAACTATACATTACCAAAATGAATCTGTTTTATGTGTGTACTAATCTGGTATCATTACTCTTGCCCTTTGGAATCATAAACTAAAGAAAAACGGGTCATATGAACACAACCACTATAATAGTGTAAAAGTCAATCTAATAACCGACAATTACTAAGTGGTGGTAAATACAGTGTATGGAAGCTCTGAAGAAAGAGAGGATTCACATTCTGAGCAGGACAACAGAAGCTTCCACTGCTCAAGTCAAAAAGACATGGAACTGAAAACAAAAGAAATGAGCTGGAGAGATGACTCAGAGTATAAAAGCACTCGCCCCCAGGCCTGACAACCTGAGTTCAATCCCAAGACCCATGTGGTGGAAGAAAACTGACATCAAAAAGTTGTCCTTTGACCTCTGTAAGCTCTCAGTGACATCTCCTCCACTCCCCCCAGACGGCCCTGTGCATACTAGACACTATACCAACTGAGCTACATCCTGAGCCCTGAGCAGTTTTTTTTAAATAGTTGAACTAAATGTATCACAATGTGGATATAAGCATAACTGACTGAAGTTCATGTTCTTCTTGTGTACATTTTAAAAATTAAATTATAGAAATAAGAAGATCAGCTCTCTGCCTCTTTTCCCCACCCTCCGTTTTCTTCCCCACTCTCTTCCTCTTTTCCTCCCTCTCTCCCTGTCCCTGTCTCTCTCTCTGCGTGCACACAGTTTCTCTTTCCCTCTTGTACCCAATATACCCTCCTTTATATAACTTTAAAAAATGAACGAATTATTTTTTTCACTTAAAAATACCAAATAACTAAAAGTAACCGTAGATACGGGACCAACTACAAACTAAAGTAGTTTACTTCTTCAAAGGAGAAGATTTAGTATAATTAAGAAGTAATATGTTTTTCTTCTTTTAAATCAATCCAAGAAGTTAATATATGTATTTTAACACATTAAGACAATAATTAACCTTTAAAGTAACTTAAAAACAAAAACAAAAACCTAACAAGCATTTAGGAAATGGCTCAATAGGCAAAGTGTTTGCTAAGTAAAACTGATGGGAGTTCAGATCCCCAGCACCACGGAAAAGTTAGACAGTGCATGACTATAATCCAGTGCTAGGAGACAGGAAGATCTCCAAAGCTTGCTACATCAGTGAGCTCCAAATTCAGTGTAAGATACTGTCTCAAAAATAAGGTTCTCTCCCTGTCATTGAGACACTTTTCCCTGGTGGTGCTGCCTTGTAGGCACCCAGTGTATGAGGAGGCTCTTGGCCCTCATATGACTGCTGAACTGAGGCGGGGGACTATTATGTAGGGACACACCACTCCAGAGGAGTGGGATGGAAGGGTTAGGGGGTAGAGGGTGGGAGGGCAGAACTGGGAAGGGTGGAAAGGGGACACTATGATGGAGACGTAACCTGAAGCATCAAATAAATAAATTTAAAAAAAAATAAAGTGCTGAATAATACAGCATTGTATAAATGTTAAAAAAAAGGTAGACATTAACTCAAGCAGAATGTGGTTACTGCCACGATTCTTGCCAGTATTACATCAAAAGGCATATCTTGCCAGACCAGCCATTATTGTAGCTCATTTTTTTACCTTTGTAGCAGGGATATAGCCCCTAAGAGGCTACCCATGCTCCAACAGATTGATCTACACATATAAATGCATATACAAGTAGCACTAAGCGTACTCAGCATACTTAAAAAATAGCACATGAAGTTGGAAAGTAAAAGGTATACAAAGAAGAGCTAGGGAAAAGTTGGAGGGGAGGGATGGGAGTGGATTTTATCAAAACACATATGTATGCATGAAATAATTAACAACTTAAAAAATAAATGTGGTTTTACTCAAGGCAAAATGAATTAGAAAAAACAAACATGGAGGATGATAGGACACATATGTGCACAGGTAAGTGCACCAGAATATACGCATTCATATATGCATACTAATACATATATGCATATACAAAACAAATTCCAGCAATCAAACACTTAGCCAATTTCTTTTTCTCAGTACACTCTTGCCTTGTGGTGACTTCCCAACTTCCTGGACATGCTCAGAATCCTTCTATTCTTCTGAAATGCCTTGCTCCATTCTTTCCTCTTAACTGAAATTATTCATTCCTTTTATAGCCTATCTCATTTTTATTGGTCATCAATTATTTCTACAATTAATTTACTAGGTAACTCCATAATTCACATATATACATAATACATACAAATATATATGAAGAAATAGAATTTATTTCTTTAGCTTTCCAACTTCCATGAAGAGAATTTAAGAGATGACAGTAGTTAGGAAAGAGGACAGACATAGAGAGTACATATGAATGAGCATAGAAGGGAAAGCAGAATATAAGAGAATAACAGAATGAAAATTGTAGCTGTTTGTCCTTTAATTACCATATAAGCTTATTGAGGCAGGTCTGGGTTTTTTTCTTTTTTTGGTTTGTTTGTTTGGTTGGTTGGTTGGGTATGTTGGGTTTGTGTGTGTGTGTGTGTGTGTGTGTGTGTGTGTGTGTGTGTGTGTGTATGTATGTGTGTTTTGTTTTGAGTCAGTCTCTTGTAGGCTAGCCTCAAACCTGTTATGTAATCAGCATGAGTGTAAAGTCCCAATTCTACTGCCTTCACTTTTTAAGTGCTGGGATTACAGGAATGTACCACCATGCTTGGTTTAAGTAGTGCTGGTGAATGAACTCGAGGTCTAGTGCATGCTAGGCAAACACTCCATTAACTGAGCTATCACTTTAAAGCTTCCATTAATGCCTTTTGAACAAAGTGTATTTTGGGAGGTTCTCATTTCCCTGACCCATGCTATCCAGTAGCACATTGTCACCCTTGTAGGTCTCTTCCTTTTTTATTATACACGTTTTCTTCTGCTACACCATCTTTCCTCAGAACTTCCTTATAACCCTCTCTTGGCCTTCTTTTAGTTATTAGACTTAACCATATTTACAAATACATGCGCACATGCACGCGTGCAAACACACACACACACACACTACAGACTAGAATCCACATATAAGAGAGAATGCACAATTGTCTTGAGTTTAGGTTACCTCACTTATTTTTTGAACAGAGATGTTGAATCCTTCAAAGTTGAAGGTGTGAAATGACTAAGCCCAAAGAAGGGATCCTAATATAGTTGGGTGGAACTGCTATATGATTTAGAATCTGAAAAAGACATATTCAGGCAGGGGCAACTGAGTATTCTCTGCTATCTGAAACTTTATTTTTTACCTCCAGTTACTCCTGGTATTTGTGACATAAGAAACACAGCATAAACATTCAGGTTGATTAAATTGGAAAGGCTCAGGAATTCTCTGATAAGAAAAAAAAAAAGGAAAATACATCTTAGAATGCATATTAACCATAAACAACTCAAAGTGGGCCATGAAGAATATGGAAAAGGAACCCATGAACTCATTGTGCTAAATTAGGATACACAAAATAAAAAAGGATTCACTCTATTTTATCTTTCTTTTTAAATTTATTAAGTGAGTGTGGGAGCTAGTTTTATGACCCCTTGACACAAGCTATAGTCATGTTTGGAGATACTCACTTTTCCAATTGAGAAATGTCTCCATACAATTGGGCTGCTGTTATATCTGTAAGATAGTTTCTTAGTGACTGATTGTGTGAGAGCCCAGGCCATTGTGGAGCCACTCCAGAGTTGATGGCCCTGAGTTCTGTAAGAAAACAGGCTGATCAAGTCAGGGGCACCAAGCCAGTAAGGGCACTCCCATGGTCTTTGCAGCAGCTCCTGCTTCCAAGTTCCTGCCCTGCTTGAGTTCCTGCCCTCACAGATTTGATGAAGAACAATGACATGAACTGTGATTGAAGTAAATTCTTTCCTCTCCAAGTTGCTTTTATTCATGGTGTCTTGTCACAGCAACAGTATCCCTAAGATAAACTGTTACCAGGGTTACCAGGCATTGCTCTGACAGACCTGACCATGTTGCTCTGGGGAGGATTGTGGGAGGACTTTGGAATTTTGTGATAGAACAGCCATTGAGTGTTGAGAGCTCAGTGGGCTGTAGGACCTTAAAAGATAAGAGTCTCATAATCAAATTTTGAGTTGTTTAGGAGTAAAGAGAGTGTTATAGATCTAGGATGATGCTTTTAAAATTGTGTTGCAAGTTAGTATGAAAGCTGAGTTAGATATAGAACTTTAAACTCATGGAGATGGTTAGATAATCTAGTAGAATGTTAAAGTCAGGTACTAAATACATATGGACTGGACATTGGGAATGTATGCTAAGCCATATAACCCTCATAACTGTGGCCTAATTACCTCTGTTGTTTTGTATTGTATCTATTATTATAAGAGAAAGAACCATTTGTTGGACTGAAAAGGGGAACTGTTGGGGGAAATAAGATATACCTTAAACTTAAAAGAGAATGGGGAGTTGAAGGTGGGAGGGTGGGACTGGAGGGGGGAGTAGGGAGGGGAATGTGATTGAGATGTAACTTGAAGAAATAAAAAATAAGTTATTAAAAAAAAAGAAAAAGAGTATTGAGAGCAATGCTGACTATAGGTGTCTGCCTTGTGAAGTTTCCAAAAAACATCTGAAAGACTCTATCTATCTAGCAAATAGATGTTTGCTATTTAGAGTTGAAAAAAATCTGTGTTTTGGTTAGTTGGGCAGAATTGGTTGTGATTAACAAAAAGACCAGTACCACAAAAGTAAAACATTTGTTTTGCTGAGATAACAGATGTTGGTCACCTAAACTAAAAAATTAGCACTGATTAAGAAGAGACCAGGATCACTGAAGTCAAATCTTCTGGGAAGTGTTTTCGTTTCTCCTCCCCCTCCCCTCCCCCTCCCCTCCTTCTTCTTCTTCTTCTTCTTCTTCTTCTTCTTCTTCTTCTTCTTCTTCTTCTTCTTCTTCTTCTTCTTCTTCTATTTTTTTGATATTTATTACTTCAGGTTACATCTCCATCACAGTGTCCTCTTTCTACCACTCCCAGTCCTGCCCTGCCACCCTCTGCCTCCTAACCCTTCCATCCCACTCCTCTGGAGTGGAGTGTCCCTACATAACAGTCCCCTGCCCCAGTTCAGCAGTCATATGAGGGCCAAGAGCCTCCTCATAAAGAGGCTACAAGGCAGCATCTCTAGGGCAAAGTGTCTCATTGACAGGTAACAAAGTCTATGTTCATGTTCCCTTTGGTGCACTGGATGTCCCTCAACCAAAGAATGGATTAAAAAACTGTGGTATATCTACATAATGGAATACTACTCCTCTATCAGAAACAATGAAATCAGGCAATATGCAGCCAAATGGATTGAACTAGAGAAGCTCATCCTGAGTGAGCTAACCCAGACTCAGAAGGATGCACATGGCATCTATTCACTTACAGTTGGATTTTAGCCATATAGTACAGGATAACTATACTACGATCCAATGCACCAAAGGGAAGTGCTTTCTAAGAGCACACAGGAACTGTGTTCCCGAGTTAGTCAAATTTGTACCTTGTTCTGGCAGCCGGACTTAGTAGTGTAAAAGTCATCCAAGTTATGGTTTTGAAGGTCTAAGGGGTCATGGAGAGCATCGGAGGAGGCTTGTCACTGTGAGAGGCCAGTAAAGATAATGGGTGCAGGTGCAGTTGAAGCTCTAGGATTGAAGGGGTCAATGAAGAGAAGCTGAGGCTTGGCACCATGAATAGAGCCCCGAATAGGCTACTGGTAAAAGTGTAGCCAAGTTGTAGCAACAGCCCCAGTATTTTGCAGATCCCAGTACAATGAGATGACCACCAAAAAACAACAGCAGCAGTAGAGTGGAGCCAATGGGGCCTAAAAGACAAGCCGTGTGTGTTGCCAAGGACAGGGCCTAAGAAGTGACCAAAGCCCTCTAGAGAAGCTCAGAAGAGTCAGTGGGCAACACACATTGAATATTGAGTTATTTACAGCTGGTGTTTGGTTTTGCTTTGTTCAAATTGTGATTAGTCCTTTCTTCTTGAAGAAAATTATTTAACCTAAAATTGACTTTATAGAGTCCACAGTTGAGAAACACTGGGTTTTAAAAGAGAGTACATATTTTAAAGAGACCAATGTTTTGTTTGATTTTTTTTAAAAGACTGTTGGACTTTTTAAGTTTGTAAAGTATTTTATATTGTAATATCAATATTAATGTGTGATCTAGGGGATGAGTAAGAAAGGAAACGTTGTGGTTTAACAATGAGGAATGTGTGTGTGAAGCTAAAAAGGAGTCAGTTGTGTTGGTTAGTTTTATGTCAACTTGACACATGCTACAGTCATGTTAGAGATAACTCTGTTTTCTCAACTGAGAAAATGCCTCTATAAGATCAGCTGCAGACAAGTCTGAAGGGTATTTTCCTAGTTAGTGATTGATTGTGGGAGGTCATAGCCTACTGTGGGTGGGGTCACCCATGGGCTGGCAGGTTTGGGTTCTATAGAAAGCAGGCTGATCAAGCCAGTAAGAGCACCCCACATGACACTTGAATCACATGATTCCAGATTCCTGCCCTGCTTGAATTCCTGTCCTCACTGATTTTGATGGTGAACTGTGATACTGAACTGTGAATGAAATAAACCCTTTCCTCCCCAAGTTGCTTTTGGTCATGGTGCTTCATCACAGTAAAGATTACCTTAACTAGGACAGTCAGCCACAAGACATTCTAGGATTTACTTGTATTCTCAGTTTCCTAACCTGCTTTCCCCATTTATCGCATATCCAGATCTGATGTATAAAAATGAATGTGTCTTCCTCAATCACTCTCTGGGTCACTTTTTGAGACAAGGTCTGAACTTGGAGCTCACTGATTTCACTAACCTGGCTGCCCAGCAATCTCCCTGGATCCTCCTGTTTCTAACATCATAATTACATCTACAGGCTGCTAGGCTCATCTTTTTTATGTGGATGCAGAGATTTATGTTTAAATAGTTATACAGCAAGGACTTTGCTAGGTGAAAAATCTTTTCAGCCCCCAAAATTGCTTTTCTGTTGTTGCTTGTTTGTTTTTTGGCAGGGTCTGACTATGTCACCCTTACTGCCTGGAACTCTCTGTATAGGCCAGTATTGCCTAGAAATCACAGAGGTCCACCTGCCTCTGCTTCCCAAATATTGGAATTAATTATGTGCTGCATTACTCCCAGCCCCAAAATAGCATTTTTGATACAAATCTTTCATCAAGTATTATTTGTAAACTCTGAAAAAGGTGATTGAGTAAGAAAACAGAAATTTTGTGCATAATAATAATTCACTAACAATTTCCCTAATTCTAGGTATTTATATTGGCTACAAATATTTTTCAGTACTATAAAAAGTACTATGAAGAACATTATTATAATACAAGTTGTGATATTAAGAGATAAAACATACTAAAGAAAGATAAATGTTTTCTTTCCTATATGGTTCCTACATATTATGCACACACAAATTCATGGATGTATGTATTTATATTATATATTATGACATAAAAGAAGTGAAAACTGTTTTTATAATATATATATATAATATATATCATATATAACATAAAGCACAAGTGAAAAACTGTGTAGGGCAGCAATTCTCAAGCTTTGTATAATGACTCCTTTGGAACGAATGACCTTTTCACAGGGGTTGCATATTAGATATTCTGCCTATCAGATGTTTATATTATGATTCATAACAGTAGCAAAATTACAGTTATGAAGTAGTAACAAAAATAATTTTATGGTTGGGGTAATCACAACACAAGGAACTATATTAAAGAGTTGCAGCATTATGAAGGTTGAGAACCACTGGTCTAGGGGAACAAAGGGGACAAGTAAAGGGAGGAAGCATGGGGAATATAAACTTGTATGGAAATGTGTTTGTGTAACACAGTGCAATGCACAATGAATGCAGTCAATAAAATAAATCTGTGCTAATGTCTGGATATGCATCTGGAAAGATCTATATAAGTACCAGTTCTTTAGTAGCCTCAGCTTCACACTTAATACCATCGATATTTATTGGTAGGCTGATGTCCTTAATTTCCTACTATTTTGATATACAGGTAGTATTAACTTCCATGTGCTTGCCTGGTTTTCTAAACTAGAGTGATATATTTCCTGAAAGTCTGTGTTGCATCTTTGTGCCAGTACCTTTGTCCAGATACCATCAGTTCTCTGCAGTTTCCTGGGCAATATTTTCACCACTGTTGCAGCATTATTACTACAAGGAATAGTTAATAATAATTAGTTTTTTAGGGAAGAAAATGAATGAATGTAGATTGTATAGGTGTTTAAAATTTTTCTCTGTACTCAAAATTCAAGGGCTTTTACTTGATGGCCCTTCATACTTGTGCAGAACCTCTGGTAAATTGAATTCATATCACTAATAAAGTCATTTGTATTTGAATGCCATATAGGTACATTGCATAATGTCTTAATTAGTTTTATGTAGACAACAGTTTGAATAAAATTAAGCAAGATAAAGATAAAGAAAGATAATGGATTTCTAAACGAAACATAGGTCCTCTTCTTAAGACATTTAGGAGAAAAAGCAACCATTAATATTCATCAGCAAAAGGAATTTAATTGCACCAAGAGTTCTTAGAAAACAGTGAAGTCTCCTGATAAAATCTTAGTCAGGTGAAAGAAAACAATGGATGGCATTGTGACTGAGATATTCCCAACTTTTGTTAGCTAAACTACTATTTTTATAAAGCTCTGAGGGCAGAAAGATGGAAGCATGAAGAGTTAAGCACAATCTGATAATTGTCATAAAGGAGATATTAGAATTATGCACACAGAACAAACTCATTTTTTCGAAATAGCTGTGTGGCAGGGCACACAATCAGGTACTCCATATCAACAATATAACAAAGAATGTAAGTACAAAAGACTTACAAGCTGAAATCTGTCAAATTAATTGATCCAATTATATCTGGTATGCTTGTATAGGTAAAATAGGCAAGCTGTGTCCTATATTATATAGGACAAGATGATGACATTTATTCCTAGTATAAATGTGAATCTGAAACTTAATTGGCACCCATCTTTTAAACTATGGAGTCTATACAGTTTCACTATTCTACTCATATGTGGCCAGAATGAGAAACAAAGGCAGGATACTTCCTGCATCACATGAAACGGGTTTGGTCTGCATAATAATTTAAATAAAGCTATAAATAAAGCTTTTCAGAAATGTTCAATGTCATTCATAATCACAGTTTACTTGAAAAAAGAAAGACAGTGGTAAGAAAAATTAACTTGGACAATATAATTGAGGTAACGATTCTGTATGTTAAAGCTAACATACAATATAAAAAGGAAAAATGCATATTTCTAAATAGTTTGTATTAATTTACTTTGAAAACATAGTCTTATTATAGAATTCAGTGCTTGGCCACTCTTCCCTTATATTCCTAACCCAACTTTGGTTTCTGTTTAGTGAAAAAAGGGAAAGTCAGCAAAACAAAATGCCACCATTAAATCATTTTGCAACATTTTGTGTCAAAAATGTAATGGGAAATACACACATCCAGGAAAAGGTTACAGCTCTTCCAGAACATCTCACTCAGTTCATGCTCATCCTTTTACATAACTGTGCAGGCGCTGATAGTCTTCTCTCTCAATTTAATGTGGCATTTGAAGGATTATGGCATTTTCAGGAACCCACAGGGCAGTGATTTCAGTGGTTATCTGACTGAAAGTGATGCTGTGACTGAGAACAGCCTCTGTTTACAAGCAGTGGGACGAGCTAGCTACTGAGCAATCTCACAACACAGACTAATTCCCGACAAGGTATTTTCTTAATAAAACATGAGGTCACACTAGAAAATGAGAGCAAATTCAACTTTTCACAAAGGTGCCTGCTGTATATAGAAACACATATTTATCTTTAAATCCTATTAAATGCCCTATAATATGAAAAGCTAATTCTGTAATTGATAACCATAATTTATTTCAGTTTAGCATAAATGCAGTTTGTTCGTGGAAACTGTTTCATATTTACAAATTAAATGAAGAGCAATCTAATATCAGCCAATAAAGAGGCTAGTCACATTACAGGTAGTACAGATATGTTACACCTACCTAGATAACATGAGTCATGTTTATCTACAAACATTTCATTTTTTTTTAATTCAGCTTGATTTGAACAAAGAAGACAAGCTTGTCAAGTTAAGGTAAAATTCTACTATATCCCTTTTTAAAAACCATAAATGAGAAGCAAATGCCTTATATTAACTCGGACTTTTGATAGGATATGATCTGTAAAAATGTCTAAGATCAAATTGAAAAAAATACTCTGGGTTAATAATATTAAAAATAGTAATCACTAACATATTCTTATATAAATTATTTAGAATTTCTTACATCTGAGTAACATTTTGCATTTCTAAAATTTCTCTTCCTTATGCCCAATGTTACAAAATTATGGAATATGAGACTAAAGAGTATTTTCAAATCAATTTTGGGGCTAGGCAAAAAAACGATGAACTATATCCTGGAAATGAGGCAAAAACAAGCAAACAAGTAAATCCTTTCTTCCTTAAACTGTTTTTGTCAGGGTATTTTATCATAAAAAGGCAAGTAACTGATATAACATCAGTCTGTAATCTCCAAATTGTAGTCTTTTGCATTCTCCTCAGATTTTCTCCTAGTTTCTAGATATTTCCAGATAAGTCTCATGTTCTGATTTTCACTATTGTGAAAAGTATTACAACTTGACTTAGATAAAAGCAGAAGAGTTGGAGAGAAGATAATCCCTCAATAAACAAGAAAATGATTATTCCAGTTTTACCATTCAACAAACAATCCTTAACAGTACTAAGAAAACTTGGATTATACTAATGCCAAAAGAGAATGAACTGAAGAAAGTAAATGTGTGGCTGGGGGGCGGGAGGTGAGGCTGAGGCAGGCTTCACAGTTTCAAGGCTATATCCTTAATGAGAAAGCAGAAATTTAAAGCATAATCTGTTAACTAAAATATCTGCACAGACACAGGACGGCATCTTTCCAAGTGAGCAGGACCATCTACACTATGTGACTCTGCAGTTATGACTTCCGAGATGGAAGTCTGCTCACACAAGCTACAGAGAAGATCGGATCAAGGCCATGAGATCTCTCAGACAAGGACAAGCTGACATTTTATGAACATTAGACAAAATAGTCTCATTTTTTGAGTTTACTGAATTTCAATGGACTGAAATTCAGTACCTTGCACTGGTGTGCTTAAATGACCCACCTCTACTAAAATAATAACCCTCCAGGTCATGGATAATCAAAAAATAAACTTTTGTGAGTGCATCTGCTCTACAAAGTTCATTCGCAAAATGAAAATAGTGATATAAAACATTTGAATAGCATTTTTATTTTTCACAAAAAGTAGTAATTAATTATTTGCCTCTCTAAAAAATTCAGTGTTCCATCAGGTTTCTTTAACCTAGAAATTCTGCATTGTTCCTAAGACAAAAGGAACCGCAGAATAGTTTTTTTTTAAAAGGTGAACATAATTAACATTACTAATGATTAAAGAAGCAAAAGTATGCGCAGCACCACGTCTTCACTAAACAGCAACTTTAATAAATTGCACGGTATTAAATTTATGTGTTCTATATGTGAGCTAAGTATGTATGCATGTGACATTTAAATACATATATACAATATAAGAATATGTAATTATATTCATTAACTATGGAAATGTTGATGTACCTTATCTAAGTTATCTAAAATGTAACCAGCTTTCAAACATGGATTAAACCAGAGAGGTCTGGACAAAGTTCCACTTCCACCAATAGTGCTTATGATCTTTACTCGATATATAGTAAAAATAAAGAATAACACAGAGACATATAAAGTTAAAAGGATAACTAGATTATCTTAATAAATCTGCTTAATTAAAAAGAGCATGCTTAAGAGAATAAGGTTGTAGCACTCACTTAAATGAAAACAATGAATAGTCTAGAAAGACATTAAAAAAAAGAGCATGAAATGAGTACCAGTAAGTAACAAATGTTATCAATCAAAAAATATCAAATATATTTTTCTTTTTTTTTTTGAGACAGGGTTTCACTATGTGACTATGTAACTTAGACTGGTCTCTAACAACTGATCCTATTGCATCTGATTCCCAAGTACTAGGATTAATGGCTTTTGCCACATGCTTGACCTTCACAGACAAGTCTTAAGCAACAGCTAACCAAAAGGTAAAATGCCCAGCATTGTGGAATTTGAAGCAAGATGGTGCAACTTTGAATTCATTCCTTTTTAGTTTTACAACTTTTGGGAAGTAACTTGACTCTGTGCCTTAGTTTTTTCACCAAAACCAACCCAGTGGCAGTAACACTGCCTACCTTACTAAGTAGATAAATAATTTAAGATAAACATATAGAATGAAATGGTGCAAACTTTACATCTTTTAATATCGTTAGTCTCATTGTACATGTGGAACATTTACCATTTCCCAACCATGTGTTACACCATCACATTTATTGTTCCAGACCACCTGCATAGCAGCCATTGTCTATCAGCTTTAACAGAAAATTAAAGCAAGAAGAGATGAAGGTAAAGTTGCCAAATTACAAACATAGGTTTCAAGCCAGCAGTGATTATAAATTTCATTACATAATACTGCCTCTCAAAAATAGGAAAAAAAACCTGTTTTTAATAAAAGCCAGGCACAGCTACACAGTAAGAGATCTTGTTTCAAAAATAAATTAAAAATTGGAGGGAATGAAAACTCAAGATATGAAAATTATACCTCAATCAAAGTGCTTAATCAGCAAAGGAAGTAACTGGTATTTATTGATTTGTTTTTATTGTATTGTTTTATTGTCCTAGAATAATGAGAGAAAGAGCAGCTAGAAAACTGACTTCCATTCTAAGAGGTTTAATCAATCAATTATAAAGCAACATGAAAGGAGTTTATTTAAAATTCAGCTTAAAGCTACTTAAAAAATAAAGACAACATAAAAATCAAATGTTGTTAGGCACAGTTGCACACACCTGTCAATTTCACAGACAGGAACTAAAGGCAAAAGAACCATTGTATACTTAAGGTCCGATTGGTCTATACTTCCTGGCCAATGGTGGCCACTCTGTCTCAAACTTGCCCCCACCACAGCCCCCCAAAATCAAATGTTAAAAATACAAGAAAATAAAGATACAATGAGGTTATAATTATAAAACTTTGTTTAAGTACAAGCAATATTTTACAATTCAGTCTAGATTTGAAATATTGGATTTTTCTTCCCCTTTGATATGGTCCCTGTTAAAAAGAATTAAACAGAAGATATTTTCAGGCTGTGAGTTACAGGAGAGATTGCTATGGTACTTGCGCTTTGTCTTTTGTATTCAGTCTACCATGAGAATAAGGAAGATTAAATATGTTGTCAAAATATTAACATAACTTGTTAAAACATGTAAGAAGGCAGTTTAGTGAGACTTGTTTCAAAATAAACAAAAACAAAACCAAAGAAAGATGTGGGGAGCCTGGGGATTCAGTTCAATGACAGAACACTTGCGGAGAATGAGCAAGACCTTGCTCAGTCACCAGCATCCAGTAAATAAAGTCATTCAGTAAAAATAGTAATTTCTACATTAGAAGGTTTAAAAAAGTCAGTAAAGAAGCAGTTCTATAAACAAACAAAGCAAGTTTAAGAATTCTATCAAATGTAATTCTTTCTTTCCTTAAAGGAAACAAAAGTAAATTATATTTTTAAAAGTAATTTGAATTATCTACTTTTAGTGATATTAAGTGACATAAAAATAATGACCATGTTATAGGGCTAGGGGTTATAACTCAAGAGATAGGGCACTTACCTACCATGTACCAGGCTGGAACAAAAAAAAAATACCTTTGAAAATAGTTACCAAATGACAGCTAAATTTAGCTTCACTATCTGTCCAATCAAATTTCAGAGAGAAAAACCTCAATTATGATCTAGGAAATATATAATCCTACATACTGGTTAGGACAAAAAAATTAATTAAAAATTTAAATAATCAGATTCATTAGAGACTAATACTTGAAATAAAATCTATTATACTTAAATTCTTGCTGGTGTCCCTAATAGTTTATGATGCAATCAAATTTAGTTCAGAGAAAAAAATCATTCAGAAGTAATACAGTTAAAACATGGAAGAAATAAAAGTGCTGATAGCACTAGTTAGGCATCAAGCTAACATCCTAACCTTGTAGCCAAAATGGTTCAATATCTATAAAACTCTCCACATACTCAGATGAGACTCCAGCCTGTATTTAACAGTGCAGAATTAGCTACGAACCAGAAATAGTTTCACAGATCTACCCTCATGCTTCTAACAGCTATATGCAAAGTAAAATACAAGGTATTTAGCTTAAGAGAATTCACAGATAATGAAAATTTTCCATAGGCTTTCCGGGCCTGTCTCTCATGCAGTAGTAAAAAAGCGTTACATTGTGTTTACCTAGTTAATGTAAATTATGAGGCTTACAGTTCAGTCCTGCTCTTAATTTAATAGCGGAGTAAAAGCCTCATGGGGAAGAAAGGACTGCTTATCTCTCAAAATCAACTCTTGAAGAATCAGATACTTTGAAAAAAAAAATTACTCCGTGTCTACTCTTGTTTGGATGTATTAGGTTCCCTTCCTTACCTAAAACACATATACACATACAAGTGTGCACTAGTTACCTGAAAGCAATTTTCGTTTTTTTTATAAATAAATTTATTTATTTGTTGCTTCAGGTTACATCTCCATCACAGTGTCCTCTTTCCACCCCTCCCAGTCCCGCCCTCCCACCCTCTACCCTCTATTCCTTCCATCCCACTCCTCTGGAGTGGAGTGTCCGTACATAACAGTCCCCCAACCCAGTTCAGCAGTCATATGAGGGCGAAGAGCCTCCTCATACACTGGGGGCCTACAAGGCAGTAACACCAGGGAAAAGTGTCTCATTTCCACAGAGAGAAAAACTAAAAAACAAACAAACAAAAAAGTCTATGTCCATGTTCCCTTTGGTGCGTTGGTTGTGGCATAGATATCCTGTACCATATGGCTAAAATACGACTATAAGTGAATAGATGCCATGTGCATCCTTCTGAGTCTGGGTTAGCTCACTCAGGATGAGATTCTCTAGTTCCATCCATTTGGCTGCAAATTGCATAATTTCGTTGTTTCTGATAGCTGAGTAGTATTCCATTGTGTAGATGTACCACAGTTTTTTATTCCATTCTTCAGCTGAGGGACATCTGGGTTGTTTCCAGTTTCTAGTTATTACAAATAAGGCTGCTATGAACATAGATGAGGAAACTTCCTTGTGATTCCAGAGCCATAAGCAATTCTCCATTTTTAAGCCTTTGAAACTATCTATTAGATATGTGTCATATTTAGCAACCCAATTTTCTCTTTGATTCGGTTATAACCATAATTTTTATTAATTAAAAAGATCCAATAATTATATTCAGTTTATTAAGTTCTACGATTCATTTATCAAGTATTGCTGAGCATAAAAGGTGGAAACAAAAATAAATTAGGCATCAGGAAGTGGGCAAGGTAGATACAGAACATCATTATCAAAGCAGATACATGCTTAGAGAGGATACCACAATTTTGATAAGTCTCATGTAGGTCTTTAGCATTTTAACTGCATATTTTTAAGGCATAAAGGAATATTGTTTTAATGGGCAATTTGTCAGGTAATTTTTAAGTGACCTTGACAATTCTCATATTTCTCTCATCTGGTGGAAATAACTTAATCTAATCATTTTAGAAAATAATGGCAATTTCTAAACTTCATTTTGTCCCCTATAAAAACAGGTGTACATATATATATATATATATATATATGTATACATACACACATATATATATATCTTCTGGTATATATATATATATATACATATATATGTATATTTTCACAAGTACTTGCTACTGAAAACACATTTACCAATCACAACACTCACTTAATCATACAAACATAAGTATGTTCTGCAATGCTATATAAGATTTTTATCCTAATACTCATATAGAAAGGATTTTATAACCATTTAGCACTTATTCACAAAATACCTAATGAAACAAAGTAAGGTTTGGCATAGCTACAATAGAGGGGAAAACTAAAGCACAAAAATGCTAAGTAATTTGCCAAACACGAGAAAAATTTACAGATGGAGCAGAAAATAACAGCTGGAATCAACTAATCACAGCTGACTGATAAATTTAAATTAAGAAATAATATAAAAATATACATATAAACTCACATTAAAACATTTACACTTAACTGAGGAAGAAAAACAATGTGAAGGATTTTCAAATTCAAAGCAACAGACCCTACAGAGTTATACATATCAGTTCACAGGAATTTGAGAAAATAACTAATTACAGTCAATAAAAAACTGTAACACAAGTTACAGTTAATTAATTTTATAGAAAAATGTAAAAGGAATATACAACAAATATAACATATAATTAAGCACTGAAATATATTTTGTATGAGTATGTGAGAGTCATATGTATGTGTGTGTCTGTTTGTGTACGGATGCACGTGTGTGTGTGTGTGTGCAGGTATACAAACAGAAGTCAGAAGCCAAAGTTGAGAGTTGTCTTTTAGGGGCTGTCTGCTATCTACTTTGGTTTGTTTGTTTATTATTTATTTATTTGAAGCAATGTTTCTCACTGAGATCTGAGGTTCTCTGATAAACCCAGAGCAGCAGGTCAGTGTGCCCCAAAACTTGCCTGTCTCTTTCTCCCTAGCAAAATTCTACTCACCCACCCTGTTTGTGAGTACTAGGAATGCAACTTAGTTTATTTGTGTTAGTATGGCAGGCAATTGACTGACTCAGCTATTTCCCTTGCCCTTAAAATGCATCTTTACAGAAAAAAAAAAACTGCATTTAAGAGATCATCATAAAACCATGGGTCCAATCCCCAAGATTACAAATAAACAAACAAATACATAAATAAATATTCAGGTGAATAACTAAATATGTTAATATTAAGGTTAAAATAGCATTCATTCATGATAAAGGTACAATAAGAATAAGAATATGACTCTGGATGATAGACTTCAAGAAATAATGGTGCCAATTCCAAAACAAATGAGATTCCAGGCAAACTGACACATATTAAGTATAAAATTAATTTTACTACGCAGATAAAACTCTATATCAAAATTTTTAATACAAGAACAGTGGTGCCTAAAGTGAACATATTTTTAAGACAAAGATAATGTTACAACTAAAGAATACTTGTGATATTACCTCATATCCACCTTAATCTTCATAATATTAATAAAAATACTTAATTGCTTCTTTATCATTTCTTTAAACTTTACTGATGATTTATGCCACTAGCTCTTAATAAGACAAACTAGAGAAAGAAGCGAACTTTAAATAAGACAAACTAGAGAAAGAAGCGAACTTTAAATATCATCCATTCTAGAGTAACAAATACTTTCACCTTCTAACAGATTGCACAGTGACTTCTAGATACTGCACATGTAATAATGTGAGTAGAAACAAAAGATTTGTTAGAGAAAGACATAAAACAGATAAGAAGGCCAATACTGCTCAAAAAATCTTATCAAGTCTAGAGGGAAGAAGAAACCTATTTTTTGAAGGACAACTAAAATATGATGGGTCGGAAATGCCCTAGAAAAAAAGAACTTTTTGAAATAAAAATTGTTATCAATTTCTAATGACAAATATATCCAAAAAATAATAAGAAATATATGCTAGTAAAAGTCTATTGATCCTATCGTAAGTGATTCAGAGTTAATGCATTATCTCCAAAGAGAAGACCCAGACTTGTATACAGGATCAAATGGGGAAAGGAGGGTTATTAGCACTAAATCTCAGACAATTTCAAATCCATCAACCTCATCTCTGGACCCAAGGGAATGTTCTGTGATTGAGTTTTGTTAATTATATGAGGCTGTCATTAAGAAGAAAGAGTTTATAGTTTTATGTACACAACTATGTTGTACTTAGGCTTCTGATAACACTTTTGACAGAAGGAGAGGGGGATGGCGGTGGGAAGGTGGGATCAGGAGGGCTGGAGGGAGGGGGTTGTGATCGAGATGTAACTTGAATAAATAAATAAATATTACAAAAAACAACAACTATAAAACAAAAAACTGTAATGTAGCCAGGCGTGGTGGAGCATGCCTTTAATCCCAGAAATTAGGAACAGAGGCAGCCAGATCTCTGTGAGTTCAAGGCCAGCCTGGATTACAAAGCAAATCCAGGACAGCCAAGATTATGCAGAGAAACCCTGTCTGGAAACCATCTCCCACCCCTGCTGCCGTCAAAAAAAATCCCAAAACCAAAACTGTAATGGAAAGACAAGCATTCATGTGTATTTCTTAAACTTGGAAAATTTTAAAGTGTAAAGGAACATAATCTTTAGAGCAGTAAAGTAAAACCTTTTATTTTTTCACTGGAATTTTTACTTTCTCCTAATCTTTTTCAGTAAAAGGAAAAAAAAAAACAAACAAACTAGTAATGCTATTACTTGATGCCTTTAACAAATTAACACAAACCAAAGTTATAGTCTTCGTGACTGAAATACATGATACCATTTTAAAAATAAATATTTTAAATCATACAATACAAATGTGTTTTATCAAATTTAAGTTTATTCTTTTTGAAATGATTACTTTCTTTGTCCCCAGTTAACTGACTATAGATTTGCTAAACACAATTTCTGAAAGAACTCAGAAAACATTCCCTTCCACACTGTGTGAACATTTGTGTCACTGTCCTCTGAAAGACTAATAACTCCTTTGATGAGCCCCTCTCCTCTCCACACCCCCCCCACACACACACTCAACACTTTGAGTAGTTTCTTCTTTTAGCCACAGGTGCAAATGGCTAAACTAGGGAGTCTCTGAACCATGAGAAGCAGCCAATGAGCAGCATCAGCTGAGGTTTCTGGAAGGTATGTTTGACTTAAATGTTTTTTAAAGCACAAAACAAAACAAACAAAGAAGGAAACCAAACAAAAAATAAAGTCTATCTAGGCCATCTTTTCACCTTTCTTTATTTCATAACAGAGAAGCATTTAACACATTCATTTTGGAAAGCAATAAGGACGTGCTAAGGAAGTAGTTGCCAATCAAACTCAATCACCAATGTGAATAAACTTCAACTTTTATGTTATGCTAAGAGACTTTAGAAACTGTGGTCTAATGGGATAAAACATAATAATCTTAGTAAAAGTACTTAGAACAAATATCTTTGTAGCTTCTTTATAGCATTGCCTACTTATTCTCAAGAGAAAATGAATTCTCTCACTCAAGATCCATAGTCAGTCTTATTTATGTCTAAGTCTGGAGTGTAAGCATGTGTAGCAGGTTGATAAGTAGATAAAATCTATTTCTGAAGTAGCACTCTCACTAAATAATACTTTAGAAAGCACCTATTCTGTACTTGTTTTTACTCCATCTGTTATTAAAAAACAAAATGATGGGCATTTGACTGTGACCCTGTAAGGACAAGTTCTCAGCGTTCAATTTACCTGACGAGATTCTCATTATCGCCAGTTCCTTTGCAAGTTGCACATTCAGTTCTTAAGTCTTCAGCCTTAGGTTTCTTTTGCAACACTGACTGCCTCTGCCTTCTTTCTCTAGGAACTCTTTCCTGCCATGCAAAAAAGAAGTAAACAAAATAAAATTAGAATAGGAAGATAATAGAAATAATTCAAAGCAAGAAAGTTTCCCTAAATTCAGACTATGTAAAGAGAAATTAACTTATTCGAACCTCATGTTTTTCTTCCTCGGGAACAAAGCTTCGTTTTCTTCCTCTGGTTCTCTGGAAAGAAAACCCATAAAAATACTTAAAGCTTATCATGATAAATATAAATTTTTTTCTGTTACATCTTAAGTTATACTTGGAAAGTTGGTGTTTCTAATTAATGTTGCATTGCTCTATTGCATTTTGTTAAAATTATGCCATTAACATATGAACTTTTTTGCAAATACACAAGTATGGTTAAACTCTCTATCCTACATAGCCTGGCCTCTGAAGACTTACAATCCCCATCTGCAGATCACTGCTCTAGAGACTGGATGCAACACAAGGTACCATTTAGGTTTTATTCTAACAGCTGAGATTTCAAAAAAAAAAATTCAAAGTTAGATAGGTATCAAATAATTCTCAGCGGATTTCTAAAACAAATGCATCAACACTGTTGTAAACGTCACTTCTTCAGAGTATCTAGTCCCTTGCTAACTAACAGTAATGTACAAATTTCATACTGTATGATTTCCCACCAGTAACCAAAACCCAATTAAAGTCATTCAAGATAAGTAAACTAAGATTTATAACAGCCCTGATGCATTCATATTAAAACATATTCTGTTGAGAATTATTTAGTACCTATCTAACCTTGAAATAAATGTTTTGTTTTGTTTTTTTAAATCTCAGATGTTATAAAAAAAACCCTTGTGTCTCATCTGGTCTCTAGCAGTGGTCTCTAGATGGGGATTATAAGTCATTGCAATAAAATGTTTATTCCAGCCAAAGAGTCAAAAATTTGTTTTAATAAAAATAAACTATAAATAGTTCATTTGCAATTAATAAATGATTGCAATATATTTTGTAACACAAACACACAAGATTTGGCAAAAAGTTTAATTTTTCCCTTTCTTGGTACTCATTTAATTACTGTAACATTCACAGACAGGCCATTTCAGTAAGATTTCACAATGGTAAAGTATATTAAAGGGAAAATACTCAAATTCCTCATTGAAGTTCCAAAAACTTCTACATGAAATGCTCAAAGGCTTTTACAACCCTTACTGTCAGGGAGGGGGGTAGCCATGTTACTACAACTGATTGTAGCTTTGAACAATATTCTCAGCCATGTAGATCACCTGTATGTTTGTCTGTCCTCAGTATATTTACTTGGAAAACTGTGATAAAACACACATCAAAAAGATCTGAATAGTCCAGAATACCATGAATTTAATTTTCATTTTAATCATTTTAACAGGCTATTTTCTTAAACTAACATCCAAAATACTCATCTATAAGCTTTCTCAGATTCTCAACATTACTAAGTGATTAACTTATACATGTATAAACTAGCTAAAACACTAGTGTAATAAAGATAGACTTTAGGATAGGTCATTATAAATTAAAGACTATCCCTGGAGGGGTGACAATTATAATAAAAGAATATGACACACATATAAAATGGCATGATAAAACCCATTAATTTGTATGCTAGCTTTAAAAAACTTTTAAAATTAATAAAACAAATAAAAATTATAGTTTGCCCCTTGGCTTAATAATTCACGTATGCAGAGTAGGAAATACATCAAATTTGATAATTCCCTCTCCAAAATAATGAGCTAAAAGCAGTGTTCTATGGAAGACAGTAAGATTCGGTCAAGACTATGAAAATGTACTGTGACTACTGTATTTACTGTGTTAACAAATACACTTTAAAAAACCCAAAAACGTATTAAGTCATAGGAAATAAAAATTACAGGACTTCAAAGGAAGTAAAGTTGATGCATATGTGAATATAAGACTAGGAAAGGACAGGTCCAAAAGTCACCAAATGCATATAGTATAAAGAAATGAAAAACAAAATCAGAAAGCTTTCAAGCTCCATTAAAGTTATTAGAAAATATACCCAGAAGTACAAATATCATTTTTAAAGTAACTTCAATAGGGACATGAGTACTCTCATTTATTTGCTTCAAAAGTTATTTCTTTGCCTAAAAGGAAGAAGATACTTTTCATACAAAAATAATGCAGCCCTAGAAGGAAGCACCACTAGGCTGCCTCTACAGTATAAGCAGGAGACCTGAGAATGAGACCAGCTCTCAGCATTTGAGTTCATGAGTCATTATCAAACTAGAAACTGTAACAATAATTACTTATGAGAACAGCTAGGATGAAATATGAAAATAAATACCCACGCTGTGCAGATCTTTTAAAGTTACAACTAATGTTTCATTAACAAGATTGTTCTTAAATTAAATGTAAGTCATATTTTAATAACTTTAATATGATACAAATTGTATATCTATTCAAAAATGGTATAATAAAAATGTTAAACCACTTTTAAAAATAGATTTTGAGACATTTCAATAAGAATGAAACCCAAAAGTTCAACATTGATAGGAAGGAATGTAAGAATCGTGCGAACATAGCTACATAAGGTGCTAGCAGAATAATTGGGTGAGTAACTTACCTTGGCTGAGTAACTGTGTGCTGACTACTTTTATACTAACTGAACACAAACCAGTTATTTGGGGAGAAAGAATTTTAATTGAAAAACTGCCCCCACCAGATGTGAACAAGAGTGTGGTGCATTTTCTTTATTGCTGATTGATATGGGGGATCCAGCTAATTGAGAGAAGTCCCACTCCTGAGCAGGTGGAACTGGGTGCTAACAAAGAGGCTGAGCAAGCCATGAGGAGCAATCCAATAAACAACATTCCTTCAAGGCCTCTGTATCAGCTCCTGACTTCAGGCTGCTGTCTTGACTTTCCTCAGTGATAGACTGTGATGTGGAACTGTAAGCTGAAAGAAACCCTTTCCTTGTCAGCCTGATTTTGGTCATGGCAACAGAAACCCTAACTAAGACAAGCTGAGAAAAGAAAGATGGCTGCTGGCTTAGAAATGGGGAGAAAACGGCCAGGATCATACTGAAGTCAGTTGAATTCGGACTGAATTGTGCTTATTTCATACACAGCTTGAAAAATATCTGACTATTTTACTTATTCATATACTATTTGTAATAAATTCTTTTTAGGATGCTCAGACTGAACCCAGGGCCTTGTAAATGCTAGGCAAGCGCTTCACCAATGAGCTGTATTTCCAGGCCTTGTCAACTCATTTAATTGGCTCTCTATCCCATGCACAAAACTCTTCCAGCAGCATTGCTGACCATGTTGCAAGGCATCAGTGATACCAAAGAAAAACATATCATGTTCTATTATAAGAGAATTCTAATTTTTGTTATTTTATTATCTAAACATAAAAATCCCTGTTTTTACTCTATTGTCCATTAACAGAAGTCATTTAAGTATATAAACATAGAGGAAATAGATTTGTTGTGTCATAAGTCTTTACTCATTCATTAAACTAATAATCATTAAGAAAAACGTAATTATGATGGTAATAAGGTCAGTAAAAAGTTCTATGAGAATAATATTTCAATTATTCCTGATAGAGTCCTTTCTAGAACTTGATCATTCTCAAACTATATTAGGTTTGACTCTCATAATTCACATGAAAATGAGGAATACTGGCAATAATAAAATGTTTCATTGATAATTTACAAGTGTATACTGTGAGCCATCAGCTCAAAATAAATAGAGAAGAAGGTACAGTCTTTTATGCTTGGGTGAAATGTTTTGTAAATATATGTTAGCTTCATTTGGTTTATAATGTCTGCTACCTTCTGTGTTAAGTTTTTGTTTGGATGACCTGTCCACTGGTGAGAATGGAGTACTGAAGTCTCCACTTTCAGTATGTGAAAATCAATATGTGTTTTTTTTTAATTAATTTACTGCTTCAGGTTACATCTCCCTCATAGTGTCCTCTTTCCACCCTTCCCAGTACCGCCCTCCCACCCACTACCCCCTATTCCATCCCACTCCTCTGGAGTGGAGTGTTCCTACATAACAGTCTGCCACCCCAGTTCAGCAGTCATCAGCCAAGAGCCTCCTCATACACTGGGGGCCTACAAGGCAGTACCACCAGGGAAAAGTGTCTCATTGACAGGGAGAGAAAACAAAACAAAAGTCTATATCCATGTTCCCTTTGGTGCATTGGTTGTAGTATAGATATCCTATACTATATGGCTAAAATCCTACTATAAGTAAATAGATGCCATGTGCAGCCTTCTGAGTCTGGGTTAGCTCACTCAGGATGAGCTTCCCTAGTTCCATCTATTTGGCTGCAAATTGCATAATTTCATTGTTTCTGATAGCTGAGTAATATTCCATTGTGTAGATGTACCACAATTTTTTAATCTTTTCTTCAGTTGAGGGACATGTGGGTTGTTTCCAGTTTCTAGCTATTACAAATAAGGCTGCAGATTGGGAAAAAATCTTCACCAACCCCACATCTGACAAAGGGCTAATATCCAAAATTTACAAAGAACTCAAATTAAATGCAAAGAAACCAAATAATCCAATCAAAAAATGGGAAACAGAGCTAAACAGAGAATTCACAAAGGAGAAATTCCTAAAGGCTGAGAGACACTTGAAGAAATGCTCAGCATCCGTAATCATCAGAGAAATGCAACTCCAGATGACTCTAAGATTCCATCTCACACCTGTCAGAATGGCTAAGATCAAAAGCTCAAATGACAGCACATGGCTGGCGAGGGTGTGGAGAAAGGGGAACCCTCCTCCATTGTTGGTGGGAGTGCAGGCTTGTGCAACCACTATGGAGGTCAGTGTGGCAATATCTTAGAAAACCTGGAATTGCTCTGCCTTGGGACCCAGCCATACCACTTCTGGGTATACATCCAAATGACTCCTCACCGAATCACAAGGAAGTTTCCTCGTCTATGTTCATATTAATATGTATTTTAAGCCTTAGTAGTATTGCTTTTACAAACTTGGGTACCCTTTTGTTCAGGACATAGATGCTAAAAATTGAAATGTCATCTTGGTGAATTTTCCTTTGATGAGTATGAAGTGCTCTTCCCCATATCTTTTGATTAGTTTTGGTTTGAAGTCTATTTGGCTGAATATTAAAATAGGTACACCAGCTTGCTACTTAGGTCCATTTTCTTGGTACATCTTGTTCAACACTTTACCCTGAACTAAGATCTATCCTGACGTTGAGGTGTGTTTCTGGCATGCAACAGAAAAATGGATCCTGTTTTCATATCCACCCTGTCTTGTTTTATCAGTGAATTGAGACTACTGATATTGAGAGATATTAATGACCAATGATTATTGATTCCTGTTATTTTGTTGTTGGTGGTAGTGGCAGTAGTGCATGTGTATGAGTAAAACCACATGAACATCTCATTGGATACAAAAAAGGCCTTTGACAAAATCCAACACTCCTTCATAATGAAAGTCCTAGAGAGATGAGGGGTACAAGGAACATACCTTAATATAATAAAGGTAAAGTATAGCAAGCCTACGACAACATCAAATTATATGGAGAAAAAAAATCAAAATAATTCCACTAAAATCAGGAACAAGTCAAGCTTGTCCATTCTCTTCATACCTCTTCAATATAGCACTTGATTCTGAGTTAGATCAGTAAGGCAACTGAGGGAAATCAGGGAGATACAAATTGGAAAGGAAGAAGTCAAAGTATTGTTATTTGCAGACATGACAATATACCTAAATGATTCTAAAAATTCCACCATTGAACTCCTAAAGCTGGTAAACATTTTCAGCAAAGTACCTGGATACAAAATTAACTAAAAAAAAAAAAAAATCAGTAGCCCTCCTATATACAAATGGCAAATGGACTTAGAAAGTACACAAGGAAACAACACCCTTAACAATAGACTCAAATAATATATCTTGGAGTAACTCTAAGCAAGTGAAAAACTTCTATAATAAAAACTTCAAGTCTTAGAAAAATAAGTTGAAGAAGATATAAGAAGATGGAAAGATATCCCATACTCATGGGTCAGTAGGATTAACATAGTAAAAATGGCCACCCTAACAAAAGCATATGAGCCATTTACTGCAATCTACATCAAAATCCTAACACAATTCTTTACAGACCTTGAAAGGACAATTCTCAACTTCATATGGAAAAACTAAAAATCCAGGATAGCTAAAACAATCTCCAACAATAGAAGAACTGGTGAAGGTATCACTATCCTTGATTTCAAGTTGTCCTAAAGCTATAGTAATAAAAACCACATGGTGTTGGCATAAAAACACCCATGTTGATCAATGGAATTGCACTGAAGACGCAGACATAAATTCATACACCTATGGACACAATTTTCTTCTATAAATCAGCCAGAAATACAGACTGGAAAAAAGATAGCACCCTCAAACAATGGTGCTTGTCAAACTGGATGCCTACGTACAAAGAATTCAAATATATCAATATTTACCATGTTGCACAAAACTCAAGTTCAAGTGGATCAAAGACTTCAACATAAAACCAGATATACAGAGCCAAACAGAAGAGACAATTGGGAATATCCTTGAAACAGAAAAAGAATTTCTGAACAGAATACTAACAGTGCAGGCACTAAGATCAACAATTAATAAACTCATTAAAGTAAAAAAAAAAGTCTGTAAGGCAAAGGACACTGTCAATCAGCCTACAAAATGGGAAAATATTTTTATCAATTCCACAATCAATAAAGGGCTAGTATCTAAAACATATAAAGAACTCAAGAAATGAAGCACCAACAAACCAAATAATCCTATTAAAAAGTGGGGTGCAAATCTAAACAGAGAATTCTAAATAGAGGAGTCTCAAATAGTTGAAAATCAGGGAAATGCAAATCAAAACTACTTTGAGATTCCATCTTTCAGCTGTCAGAAGGATCAATAATTCAACTGACAATTCAGGCTGGCAAGGATGTGGAGTAAAGAGAGGAATCCTTCATTGCTGGTGGGAGTGCAAACTCATACAGCCACTATGGGAATCAATATGATAGTTCCTCAGAAAACTAGGAACTGGTCTATGTCAAGAACCTGCTATACCACTCTTGGGCATATATCCATAGAACTCTCCATACTATCACAAAGACACTTGCTCAAATATGTTGACTGAGTCCTTATTCATAATAGCCAGAAACTGGAAACAACCCAAATGTTCTTCAAAAGAATGGATAAACAAAATGGTATATTTACAAAATGGAGTATTACTCAGCTGTTATTAAAATATGACAACATTAAATTTGTAAATAGATGGAATTAGAAAAAAATAATCACAAGTGAGGTAACCCAGATCCAGAAATATAAATATGGTATGTATTCACTTATAAGGGGATATTAGCAATTAAATAAATGATAACCAAGCTACAATCTGTAGACCCAGTGAGGTTACATAAAGGGGAGGGGTCAGGGTAGGCACACAGGAATACTCCTGGAAGGGGAAATAGAATGGATCTTATGAGCAGTCAGTCTGTAGGCAGGTGGGGAGAAAGCAGGGTATGGGCTAGCATAAGCAGGGGGGTCAATGAAGATTGTGTGGAGAAAGAGTGTAGGACTTGCAAGGCAAATGAGAGTTGGAAAGCAAATACAGAGAAAATGGCATTGAATCTATGAAGGTGAACCTAATGATGCTTCCTTAGTAACAGGGTTTAAGCAGTTTCCAAGGCCATCTCATTGCCAGGCAAGGCTTCCAGTGGAAGGACTAGGTTGCATTCAATTGTAGTCTTGGCCAAGGAGATCCATGGAAAGCCCCAAACAAACCAAGATGTTTATAAGAAAAGAAGTTGCTCTCTTCAAACTGACACCACGGCCCCACTGCTGAGGACAACACTCATACTCACTGAACATAGAAAAGTCGAGGTAGCGCACATGGAGCCTTCACCCATATGTTCTAAGTCTCTTTGGCACAGGAAACAACCCAGTCACAAAATCTTTGAACTACGATCTATCTGACTATAAGATATGCTAGGGCAATGATGGCATAGAATTTGTGGGAGCAGATAGCCAATTTCTGATTTGACCTGAGGCCCACTGAGAAGGAATCCACAGATGAGACTGCTTGGGTAACCAAGAACCAAAGACAAGATAGCCCAGAAACCTAGCATAAAACCAAACAGGACTGGTGAAGAAAAAAAGCAATAAAATGATTCCTAATAATATTCTGCTATACTCATAGATTATAATCCAGTCATCATCAGAGAGGATTCATCTAGTAGCAGATGGGAACAGATGCAAAGACCCACAGCCAGACATTATGTAGAGAGAAAGTCTAAATTGGAGGTCTCCATCAAAGCCCGCCCCTCAGAGCTCATGGAATTTTGTGGAAGAGGAGGCATATGAGCTCACAGAAACTGAAGCAGTAAGGAAAGGGTCTACATGGGTCTACATCAGGTGCTCTGTGTATATATGATAGTGATTAGCTTAGTACTTTTATGGGACTCGACTATGATAATGAGTGGATCTCTGAATCGTTTCCCTGCTCTTGGAACTCTTTTCCTCCAGTTGGGCTGCTGTGTCCAACTTCGATATTGAAGCTTTCTGCTTTCGCGTATTATATTTTTTATCTTCTCATGTTTGGATATTATCTCTTAGAAGTCTGTTATTTTCTAATGAGAGATAAAAAGGGAGTGGATCTGGAAAAAAAACTGGTAAGAGTGGAGAGAAGGGAAACTGTAAGTAGGATATATTTAATTTTAAATCAAAACAAAGCAAAGCAAAACAAAAAGAATATAAGTAGAGTATGCTTGGAGGTTCCAGCAGGCGAGTAAATGGAGCAATGAGTAGGAAGGAGATACCCACCTCACCCAGCCAGATCAGTCAAATCAACCTTGGCAATCAATGGGATAACATATGTCACAGACAAATGGCCTCACATCCATTTTCTCCAAGGGAGTCTCACTGGGAAAACAAACTACTCTTAAGGTTAGGCTGCATGCCTAGCAGTATATGGCCAACAAAAATGAACTCAACAGCTTATTTGGAGGTTCCTTGTCTCATAACGTCATGTCAGTGTCTTTCCTTTTTTTAGAAAAAAAAAATCTTTTGTATTTTATATACATATGTTTGTACATACACACAAACACATGCACATTCTCTTTTTAACCCATTGGTCCATCACACAAAGGACTTTGACATTATGGCTTACAGTTTAGTATTTATGAAATTCCTGAGCATGCAAACCAGTGGGTCTCTGCATCTGTTTCTCATGCCTTTACTTAGAATCTTCCCCTTCTGTTTGTTTAGAACTGTCTGATGTGTTAGGTTTTTTTTATTATATTACTATAATCCCTTAAAAGTCTTTTCATTTTCTAATGAGGGACAGAAAAGGGGGAAGTAGAGAGTAACTGGGAGGAGTGGGAAGAGAGGGAGCCATAATCAGAATATATTATATGAGAGAAAAAATACATTTTCAATAAAAGGGAAAAAAAGAATAGAAATAGAAATATCATTTTAGAGCTATGTATTATAACAAAAAGAACAGAGATAAAATATTTTCTCTCAAAATACCATTAGCCAATAGGAACATAAATATAAATCAACACCAGTAGGAAGGGATGAGATAATATTTAACATCCTCCCCCACACCTTGGGAAGGATGCTTCTGATCACCAAGATTTATTCTCTCTCTCTCTCTCTCTCTCTCTCTCTCTCTCTCTCTCTCTCTCTCTCTCATGTTTATTTATGACTTCAAGTTACATATCCATCACAGTCTCCTCTCTCCATTCCTCCCAGTCCCACCCTCTCACCCTCCCTCTCCCCCCCTCCCACCTATCCTACTCCTCCAGAGTGGGTTTCTCCTACGAATCAGCCCCCCTCAGTTCAACAGTCATATGAGGGTTAAGAGCTTCCCCTGGCACTGGGGGAGCCTATATGGCAGCTCCACTAGGGCAAAGTGTCCCACTCACAAGTAACAAGGTCTATCTTCCTGTACCTTTTGGTGTGTTGGTTGTAGGATAGTTATCCTGCACTATATGGCTAAAATCCAATTATATCCTTTAATGGTACTATTAAAAAGACAGGCAATAACAAGGGCTTGAAAGAATGTGAAAACAGCCTTCATCTATACCTAGCAGAAAAGCAAAAACATCCTGACAGTTAACATGGATCAGGTGGGCCATGCTATACCAGGAGAGCCAGCCTGGATCAAGAGTGAGATACAGATGGATCACAAGTGAGGTTGAGACATGTTCAAACCCCAAAAATCTCATCTTGTGACAAGCAGGAGTAAGGATTGCTCCCTCCCTGTTCTGGACCTGTATGCCCTGGTGCATGTAGCCTTATGACTCCCACCTCTGCCATCCTTGAAGTAGTCACACAGCCAGGTAGCTAGGTTTCAGTTAAAACTTTCTATTTCCTGATAAGGATATGTCCAGCTAGCACCCGGAATTTCTCTTCATGCAAATGAAGCATTCCCAGCACCTCAGTCCCAGGCAATGATGTATCCTCACCCAGAAATCTCCTTGCCACTTCCCCAAGGTTTATATAGCACTTACTTAGCCCCAATAAGAGAGCTGTTTCACTGAAAACCATCTCAGAGAAGGCTGTTTCTCATCACACTCACCACTGACCAAGGTCCTGCTGACCAAGGTTCTGTGTAATCCACCCACCCAACTAGACTTTATTCCTTCTAGTCCAGCCAGGTGTGCAATGGTGTCTTGATGCCCTAAAGGCAGAAGAGGATCTGGGACAGCAAGTTAATCATATGGTTTAGAACTTCTAGATACATATCTAAAAATGGTCAACCTGCTTTATATTAGCCCAAAAGCAAAAAGTCCCCAAATGTCTTAAAACTGTTCAATAGATAAGTGAGACCTGGTAAATGAATAAGGGGGGGGGGATTTTAAAAAGGTAATGTATGGATATATGCCAAAGTATTAATAAATCTTGAAGAAACACTAAGTGAATGAAATTAATCTATTATATGATTTATATAAAATTCCTAAGTAGACAAGTCTTACAAATTAGACCAGTGGTTGGTTACACAGGTTTGGGAGATGGCAAGAGGGAATACGGAAATCATCCTAAAACATACAGGATTTTGAAGGGCAGGATGATAAAAATTATCCTGAAATTGATTGTGGTAATAGATACGTAACTCCATGAATATACTAACTAAACGGTACATGTAAAGGCCATTTCTCAAGCAAATGTATTTATAAGTTCTAGCCACTATGACTTGAGTATCTTGACAGGGCATTGTCAAATGCAAAACTAAATACAGGGTTAAAGCTACCATCTACTAGACTCCAGAACTCAAATGCAAGACTAAACTCATGGATTAAAGTTATCATTCCACATTCAGAATGGGCATTTAAGGATGTAGTTGAGTTGGCAGAGGGCTTGCCTAACATAATAGAACACACTTAGTTTCATTTTCAACACCATATAAAACTAGGTGTTGTGTATCTGAACACAGTCTAAGAATGGTGTCATGTGAGGAGAATTCTTAGTGCTTGTCAGAAAACTCCAAGAACACAAGACAAAATGTCTTGTGACCGCAGTTTCTTCAATAACATGGTATTGTTCTTGGAATGAGCTTTCATATCAGATAGGAGTGGTTTGTTTAGATTATTCATTACAACTGCCTATTATTTTTTTTATAAGCTTCCATGGGAAAGCATGTTTTCGTCTGTGCAGCTGAACTCATGATAACTTTATTCATGTGATTTCTAATCCTCAGATTATAAATTGTCTGATGCTCTGAATAAAGTTGGCTGTTACATGAGACTTTAGTCTGCCTCAGTTTTAGGCTTCATTTCCCAGCCCCCCCCCCCCCCTTAGAGCAGTAAGCAGAGATGCACATCTGTAATCCCAGCACTTGAGAATTAAAAGCAGAATGTTCCAAAGTTCAAGGTTATCCTTGCCTACACAGTTAAGTTTGAGGCCAGTCTGGGTTATAGGAAACACTGTCTCAAAAATATTTGTAAAGGAGGCATTTAACAGTGACTATTAACAAAAATATTATGTGCGTTAAAAAATTAATGATTTACATGATCAATATTCTTAAATATGTAACGATTATATAAATTCACATGCGTAAGAATCTTTATAGCAGATATAATGATTGTTACTTTGGGTATAAATTTAGTAACAGAAAGCTATAATGAATTTCATTGCACACTCCAAATCAGAAATACTTTTTTTCAAATATTCATTTATGGCTCATAAAGATTGCAATCTAGAAAAACACAGATACAAGCAAACTTGAAAATCTGTTCCCTCAAGTTTAAAAGTTAAAAGAACTGAAAAATAAAATGGATGAATGTATATCCCCAAAATGTATGAGTTAATTTGTTGTATTCTGTCCCCCAGAATAGTTCTGCCCACAAATATCCAGACAATCTTAGAGAACAACAACAAGCATTGTAAGCAGGATAGCTGACTGCTTGAGCTGAAAGAAATCAGGCTTTCCTTGCCCAAATGTCTAACGAGGGGAATCCCTTTGTATAGCTTCTATTACTAAAAAGAAGAAAGTCACAGGCCTAAAATAAATATATTATCTGCCACAAAATCCCATAGTTATTAAGATTCTTTATTCATTTATGTTTTTAATTAATTTTAAAAGAATAAGGAATGAGAAACTTCACTGAGAATTATATAGGAAATGTGATGAAGATCTACCTGAATATCCAGAAAGGCAAAAGGAGCTAGATAACCTTCTAGGCTCACTGCTTTAACCTATAATAAAGTTGTGCTCCAGGCATATAGTAAACCTTTAAGACACTATGCAATTTTTTTACCACTAGCAATTTGTTTAATCACAGCTGGAAAATAATGATGAGACAGAAAGAGAAAGCATAGAGGGTCAAGGAGTGTGGAAGCCACCTTAAAGGGGACCACTCCTGTGGTAAACAAGCACTTACTTCCTGGAAGTTTTTCCAGATTTGCCTTCATTCCTATATTTCATCCATTCACTAGTACTCCTCAGGCTGAGATACTAACAATTAAGTTTTTTGATGCAACAGGCACTGGCTTAGTATTTCAGGGTAAGATATTTACTGACAATTTCTCTAATGTTCAGCAAAGCTCCATTCAACTCCATATCAAGACAACACTCTTGATATCCACACACCTACCTACACCTCATGTGCCAAGAATGACCCACTTCCTGAACTCGCTATATGAGATAGAGTCATTAAGCTGCTACAAGCATGTACATTCCGTGGATGGAGAAGTATCTATAATCATTACCAGTAATCCTGCCAGTAAATTTAAAAAGCCAGTAAAATTAAAAAACAGGGTCAAGAGTGAAAACATGCACTGAATAAGTATCTAATTCCCACAGAGGTCAGAAGAGGGTGTTGGGTTCCATGGGACTGATTATTTGGACCAACATATTGGTGGTGAGAGCCAGACCAAGGTCCTCTGCATTCTCTTAACTTTGACTTTGTTTCACTATGGATAACAGGAAACTCTAGCCTGCCCCAGTGACAAACCTCGACTAACAAGTCCACACTTTCTTATCCTTCCCAAACACCTACCAACTAGGAACAGAGTACTCAAATGCCCAAGACTTATCTGGAAAATCTCATTCATAACCACTACATTCCACTACTGGACCCACACAGTCTCATGGCTATATCATAATAGAAAATGTATTCAGTCCAACTTCAAAAGTCTACAAGCCTCCACAGCCTCTACACTGTTTAAAAGCCCAAATCCAAAGTCCAAAGTCTCTCCTAAATATCAAGGCATTCTCTTAACTAACTCCTTTTAAAAATCCAAACACACATTATATATTTCCAATATACAATGGTACAATATATGCACTGGCATTCCAAAAGGGAGTTAAAGGGGTATCCTGAGGAAGTATTAGCTCAAATCAAGACCCAAACCCAGAAGAGCAAACTCCAAATAGTGTAGTTCCATTGTCTAATGTCAGAGGGCTCAGATGGCTCTCCTCTTCCAGGTTAGCTGCCTGCAAGATACATCTCTCTATCTCTTGGGTTGGTTCTACTTCCTGTGTGCAACTCTCCTTGGCAGATATCCCCTTACTCTAACATGTCTAATAGCTGAGACATCACATCTCAAAACAGCAAAGCAGGAGGCAGAGAGGCCCACTGAGAATGCTTTCTGCCCTTGTCCTGAAATTGCATAAACCTAAATTGAAAAGTAATGGAATAATTTCTTTGGTGGAAGAGATTTCAAGATAGTATTGACTCTGTCACATGGTTACAAGCCCTCACTCTAATGCAGGTCTACAATAAAAAAGAGTAAGTGGGGCAAAAAGAAATACAAAATATAAAGTTTGAAGAAAAAAAGAACAAAACAGCAAAGGTATTTTGAAACCTCAAAATCCCCCTCCCCAGTGACATACCTCCTCCAAAGAGGCCACACCTCCTAATCCTTCCCAAATAGTTTTACCAACTGGGGACCAAATATTCAAATATATCAGTCCCTGGGGGCCATTCTCATTCAAACTATCTCACTAATGTTTAATGTGAATGAACCTAATTATGAAAATTAACAGTAGATGTATGCCTGGTTTTCAACTGTACTCAGAGGGGCACTGGGGAAAATAATATTTTGGTATCAGAGTACAGCATCAGTGGTGGTGGTATATGCCTGTAATCAAAGCACTTAGGATGCAGAAGCTGGCAGATCTCTGTGAATTTTAGGCCAGCCTGTTCTACATAGTGAGCTCTAGGACAGCCAGAGCTACACTGAGAGATTCTGTCTCAAAAAACAAAACCAACAAACAAACAAAAAAACAAAACAAAAACACCACCAAATAAACACAGAAAGAAATAAAGAGAGAAATGTCTCACATGGTAAATACATAACACAATGATCAAATGTTTAAGAATAATTCTGTTTATATTTGAAATGAATGTTTACAAAGACCTGAAAAAAGGACAGGAGAAATTGAGAAAGTAATTCGGAGTGCACAAACCTGATTCCTCTTATGCATTTTCCACGTGTTTATATTCATGCCAGAATAGTGTTTTCGTGCTTCCCAAACCTGTTCAGTGTCTTAATGCTTTCCAAACAGATGCATGAACAAATGTGTAATGTTATTTGAGTTTTCCTCAGTGTTAATGATTTTGGGTATCTGTTTATAAAGTTTTAGTCTACCATGTTTACTTTTCAAGGAGGTAAGCATATAAACCTTTTGCCAATCTTCTAGCTTCTGAAAATACTTTGAGTCCAGAATTTAAAGAATTTCTCCTAGAAAGCATTTCTATTGGTTATTACCAGGTGCGTGAGGATGTCTTCCAACATGCAAATATTTTAAGTAACAGTTTAGTGTGTGTCTCCTTTACATCAGTAGTATACATTTCCTCTCCAGACTCATGAGGCCTGACCTGCAGTTATGTCTCTTTAGGAGAGCTGCCTTTTACTTTTTTCCTGTGTCAAGACAGATTTTCAAAAAGTAAAAAGCTTTGTGTTTGACTGAAATAGACATTGTCATTTCATTATATTTCACTTTAAGAACTTACATTATTCTAAAGTTACAGTTGTCTAAAAATCTATTTTTAAAAAGCACATAACAACCTTTATTTTATTATTATTTAAAAAGTCCTTTTTTTGTGAAACAGGATTTCTCTGTGTAACCTTCTCTGTCCTGGAACTCATTTTGTATACCACACTGGCCTCAAACTCAAAGATCTGCCTGCCTCTGCCTCTCAAGTGTTGGACTTAATGATGAAGTTCACCCTACCATGTTTTTTGAAAAAGTGATTTCTAAATGCAGATCCTTTGATAAGTATACCTCAGGGATCAACCTGCCTCTGATTTCCAAGTGCTGGGAACCAAGGGTGTGCACCAGTATGCCTGGCTATTACTTGAAAAGTCTTCAGAAAAGTCACGTAGATAATTTCATTCACTGTTAAATGCTCCTGTAATTGTTGAGACATATCTGGGAGCTGTTCTCTTAGGTAAATCAAACAGCTTTTAAGCCAACAGTTGTATTTTTGCCAATTTTTAATTTTCCTGCCACTGTTGATGAAAGTGTGGAATATTTTTTTATATTCATAATACTATTTTCTCAAACTTTAAAGGAAAATTTACCTTCCTGATGCATATAGAATAATATTAACAATCCCTAAGTTTCAATCTTTCATTTCAAAACAATACACCCCACAACAGACTTAATGCTTTTGGATGTGAATGTACCAGAGCATGGGTTGTCAAAGGACAATCCCTGGAGGACACTCCAGTTCTTTCCTCTTCTTACCTTTCCATCTCATGAATCCCAAGGAAGAAATCTAGTGAAGTACAAACAGTCTGCAATTCAGAAAATCTATACTATATTCTCTAACTGCTCAATTCCACACTACGGGGGGGCATTTACAAAATTAGCTAAAACAAAGACCTTACTAGAAAACCAAGGAATGACTAACACAGAAAAACACTGGAGCATGATCTATTCTTCCCACAAAAAAACCATCAGTCAACATAAGTGAATTACAACTATAATAATCTCTATGTCATTAATCAAATCAGTATCAGTTTTGTTAAAACATGTTACAGAAGGAAAAAGTTTGACTTCTCCATTCACACAAAATTGCACACTTGACAAACTAAACTATTGTTCGTGAATACACAGGTCTGAAATATAAAGTAAAAGATTAGGAAATGAGAAACACAAAACAGACATGAAAGGTAATCTTCTATACAAGTGAGCTTGCTGAAGGAGGCACAGGAGTCTAAGGCTTCTATAATATCCTGTTTTAAGTGGAGTGCTAGATACACAGGTCCTTACTATTAGGCCTTTACCTGAACCAACAAACTCGATTCTCAGCTAAATACAATAAGCCACATAATACTGACAGCTGAATTCATACAAATATCCAAGAGCAATATGGACACTTAATTGACTTCTGAGTATATGTTTATGCTATTAATCCCTTATCTGCCTAATTATTGCATCAAAATGTCATTGAGATCAATAAATAAAGAATAAATACCGTGTTTCTTATTGGAATCTTCTTGGGTTCTGGAGGCACATCCTGTGGAACAAATTTCACTGGCTCCTTAATCTGTCTCCTTGATCGTTTGGTTCCATCTGGCAAGGTCTCCATGGCCATGTCTGCTTCCATGTCACTGCTCCCTGCCTGGTCACACTCTGAGCACTGCCTGAATAAATATTTGTTAAAATTATGGTTATAGATTTATTGTCTTCTAATTTTAGCTACAATTTCTATAAATACAGAAAGCACTTATACACAAATACACACTCAATTGCACACAGGTAGTATGATAACGACAACAAACATACTTCTACTCCTGCAAAAATGCACAATCGTGACTATATTAAAGAAAGCATTTGAGTTTTTGATCTTAGCCATTCTGACAGGTGTGAGATGGAATCTCAGAGTTGTCTTGAGTTGCATTTCTCTGATGATTAAGGATGTTGAGCATTTCTTCAAGTGTCTCTTGGCCATTAGAGATTGCTCCTTTTTGAATTCTTGGTTTAGCTCTGTTCTGCATTTTTTATTTGTATTATTTGATTTCTTGGCATTTAATTTCTTGAGTTCTTTGTAAATTATGGATATTAGCCCTCTGTCGGATGTGGAGTGCATATGGCATCTACTCACTTATAACTGGATTTTAGACATAAAGTACAGGATAAATATACTAGAACCAATCCACCAAAAGGAACAGGAACTTTTGTTACCTGATAGTGAGACACCTTGCCCTAGTGGTTCTGCCATGTAGGCTCCCAGTACATGAGGAAGCTCTTAGCCCTTATATGACTGCTGAACTGGGGGTTGAGGGGCTGATATGTAGGGACACCCCACTCTGGAAGAGTAAGATAGGAGGGAGAGGGGATAGAGGGTGGGAAGGTGGGACCGGGAAGGGTGGAAAGAGGGCACTGTGATGGACATATAGCTTGAAGTAATAAATAAACACACACACACACACACACACACACACACACACACACACACACACA
>CAJQZJ010032981.1:3723676-3806750 GCA_907164525.1 Lophiomys imhausi | reverse complement strand
ACACACACACACACACACACACACACACACACACACACACACACACAAAAGAAAGCATATCCAAATATTACAAAAACATGTAATAATGCTGTTGTGAACCAATGTAAGTCATAGATCATTGACTAAGAAGGTATCTTTGGAAACAATGACTTTTTAAAAATGTGACATATACTGAAAAGCCTTTTATGGACTTTCATTCCTATACTCCTTTACCATACCTTTTCATTGTATTTAGCTACACAGTGTGCTGAACAGATCTTTGGACTATTGGGGAAAATGGTCATTTTACCTAGTAGACCAAGTAAATCTTAATAAAACATAATTTAAAAGAAGGATCAAGAAGCAGTTTTCTAAAAGTCTAACTTTAGTACCTTAAATTATTTTGATATTTAATTTATATGTGTTGATATTTGTACTTTTCAATGTAACTTAAAATTCAAACATCTCAAAACATTTCTTATAAATTAATTCACTCTCCATCAAAATTTTTTCATACATCAACACTATACACTTATGATTATCTTTACATTTTAAAACTAAGATCTTTAAATTCTGAGTTCACAACATAAATAGAAAGTACCATTTGTTTTGCTGATGCAACCATATTAACTGCTACACAAAAATAAACTATTGATTTATTTTTAAATTCCTACTTAAGTATAAAGCTAACAAACATTTTAACATAAAAAGAAACTGACCAGTGAGAAAAGTATTTCTTTCTAATGTATTACTTAGAAAATTCCTATTTGTATGCTGCTAGTGCAACTAATTTTGTGGTTTTTAGATTAACAAATCAGCACCAAAATACAAATGCAACTAATCAATAATAAACTAACTGTTCATGTCTCGTCTTAAATAAAACAACAGTAACTGATAATGGCTGAATTCACATGGTGAATATTTTCTGAAGAGAACTTACTAAGAAAACAAAATTATAAAAAACTGTGAAATGCCAGGTTTTTGTTTTGTGTTGTTGAAAAAAAATAAAATGCCATTGTCTTTAAAGTGAGTGAGTAAGCCTAAAACGATAGCAAATTCTGTCTCAAATGTATCGTTTTTTTCTGCTGTATATCCCTAAATTATACAAACTAATGACAAACTGATTATTTTTATCAGCTCAGTGAAATGTCAAAGTTTCTCAAGCATTTCAATCCTGTGTGTGTGTGTGTGTGTGTGTGTGTGTGTGTGTGTGTGTGTGAATGTGAGTGTGAGCACACAGGTAGTTGCCTGTGTATTTGGAGAGCAGAAAACAGCCTGAATATTGATCTCCTGTTTCCCACTGACTTGTGGTTTACTGATTTTAGGCTACTCTGACTGACCAGAAGGCCGTAAAAAGCTACAGTCTCTGCATTCCCAGTACTGAGATTACAAGCATGCACAATGACCAAGTCTGGCTTACATGGCTTATGGATATCAAACTCAGGTCATCAGGCTTGTGCAGGAAGCACTGTATCAACTGAGCTTTTCCCAAATCCACAAATATATAAAACTTTATAATATAAAATCATGCACTTTTTTTGTGGAATCAAGTTTTCAAATTAAAACATTTGTCATTTTATTTCTATTTTTTGTAGCTACTACTCATTACAACATTATGTTACATGCTCATTTCCAAACCTACAAAAAATCAAATGACAAATAAATTTATTCTAGAACATTCAAGCAATAAAAATGTCATGTAATGAAATCCCAAACATTGAAAAAACTCAAAACATCAAGAAGATTTTGTAACTGACAATAAAGAACACATATTCCTATTTCAAGGCAACTGCCACAAGTCATACCACATACATCTACCCAAGTGGAGAGTTTTCACTTTATCAATATATTAAACTCTGTAGTCTCACCTTCAAACAACCTTTACGATAGCTATGTAATAGCATAGTATAAAAGCCACAGCATATCCAATTCTATGGAATCAAAGACCATTTTCAGGGAAAGTGATCTTGGAAATGTCAAAAGCATGTACCTGAATTTATTCAGTAATCTATGGCAATACTGTGATACACAGCTTATTAAGGCAACTCATTTAATCCTCTTATGTGTTTACTTAATATATATATATATATATATTGTCTACCAGAGATGGGTCCTATAGCTTGTAATTCCTATGCATGCTCGAACACACACATCTTAAAATAATTAAAGTAATCAAAACTATTAACTGACAGTTCTCCCTCAAAGAGACAAAGATCACTTAACAAAAAACAACACCAGAATGAAAATCCCTCTTTTGATTTGTAGGCTAGGGTTGTCCAAGAGACCTCCAAACATTACAAGCTATCCTTATTTCCATGGGTTGCTTCCCAGAGGTGGAAAGTAAATCCCTATTGCTTCAGACCCCATGTACTCCAGACATAGGGCACAGAGGACTCTAAGATGGACCTCAACTGAGGACTGGCTTTCACAGTACCAGAAGGTGTCATACAAGCTTGTAGTGGAGGGATGCAAGCATTGCTCCTAACTAGCTATGATCCCTAGGAATCACAACAATGACCAAGATGGCGCAATAATCCTAACGGTATAGTAGTGGCACACAAAACTTGGCAGTAACAAACAACTGTACAATTGGAAGTAAGTCCTATCCAAAAACATAACGATCATGCCTGGTATTGAAAACCTAATTAAATACCCAGGACTAATAAAGTCATGGATCTTAGGCCAGAACCTACAAGCCACAACTTTAATAAACAGGCAAAATCCCTAACTACATTCTAAACATTAGTCCCTATACCCACAATTAAGTATAGTCCTCACACCTCATAAAACAACAAAAACAAACAAAACTCTTTTTTTAATTTATTTTTTATTAGTTCAAGTTACATCTCAATCACAATCCCCTCCCTACCCCCCTCCAGTCCCACCCTCCCACCCGCTTCCCCCTTAACGCTCCCATCCTCTTCCCTTTTTTTTTTTTAAGTTTAAGGTATATCTTTTTTCCCCCAACAGCTCCCCCTTTCAGTCCAACAAATGGTTCTTTCTCTAATAACAAACAAAACTCTTTGTAACAGAGAAAGACCATTATAGAAAACCAATCAAAATGCAGAGTTAGGAAGTCCAGTCCCAATTGACACATCTGCAAAACACTAAAGAAAAAGGGATAGTAAAAGGCAGAGGACCAGAGAGAGTCTGCTGTGAGACTGTCTCATAATGTTAGAAGCTCTATCCATAAAGTCTCACCAACCTGATTTATTAAACATGAACTGAATAAGGACAACAACAATAGACATGCCATAGAATGGGAGGAGGGTTGGGGAAGGACATAACCCTCATGGTAATGAGCTCTCAACGCTACAAAAGGAACTACAGGTGACTAAGGAATTCTTAGTGGTCAACTCTGGAAACTTATATGTATAAGTAACATTATACAGACTGAGCAGGTTATATGTAGGAATATATATGTACATACATTTATGCATGGAACAACAATTAATGATAAAAGAGGATGTGAATTTGAAAGAAATCAAGGGGAGGGTTTGGAAGAAAAAAAAAGAGAAGATGATGCAGTCATATTAAAATTTCAAAAATAAAAAATATTTTTAGAACTATTAAATAAAATGGAGTTTGAACACTAAACAATGAAAGTTCATGTGAGGAATTATGTAAAAGAACAATATTCACTTTCAGTTGAAATACCAAGAGAATCTTTTCAATTTGCTGCACATTCTGTTTAGCCACTATCAAATCATATTTAAATTTTTTTTCAAATAATTACAAAAAGATATTTCTAAGTAAGATAGCAGACAAAAAGTCCCCTCCCCCTTAACCACTTAAGGGGAAGGATCATATACTCCAAAAAAAAGAGTCAGAAATTCACCAAAGTAGGTACCAATCTTCTGAAAAATGCAGAGTAAAAGACTGGGATACACAGAAAAATAAGTAAAATATAGAGCTCACAAAGGCAAATGCCACATGTTTTCCATCATGTACATATATGTAAAACTTACATGTTTATGTGCATGTGCAAGCGCATGTGAGTGTGTATCTCTGTGTGTGTCTGTTTGTTATCTGTGAAGGCCAGAGAAATATACCCTATTCCTCCATTACTTTGTGCTTTATTTTCTGTTGTTGATGTTGAAAAAATAAATTCATACAATATATTCTTCTCATGCTTTTCCCCTCCCCCAGCTCCTCCAAGATCTGCTTCATAGTTTGAGACATGTCTCTCACTAAACCTGGAAATCATAACTCCAGCTAGACTGGATGAACAGAGAGCTTCCAGGATCTCCGTGTTTCTGCTGCCAAGGACTAGGCTTGCACATACCGGAAGCCATACAAAGCCCTTATTCTGGCCCTGGGGATCCAGACATTGGCGCACGAGCAGGCACAGCAGGCACTCTAACCCACTAAGCCATTGCTCCAGGTCTCTGAATTGATAACCTTCTGAGTAGACTGCAACTCAAGGATTCAGGTCCTTTTCTAAAACTGCAATAATTTTGCATAGAAATAATACTCATATTTCATTTTGTACTTTTTCATTCCTTACATTCCCTCTCCTGAAATAATATGTCAATGAAATCAGTCTATTAAAATTGGAGTATCTGTTTCTTCCTTGGAATAAACTTAGGATAAAATTCATCAGTACATCTGTGATGGTTATTGTTAACAGTCAACTTGCCAGAATCTAGAATCACCTGGGAGATGCTAAGAGTACACCTGTGGGAGATTATCTGCATTAGGTTGATTAACATAGGAAATCCCATCTTTATTGTATGACCATTTCTGTAGGCAGGAGGTAAGGATCCTTCTGTTCTGGCATCCAGACCGTGAGAGCCTGTACCTTGAACTGTGAGCAAATATGAACTCCCAACCTTAAGTTATTTTTGTCAGGATGCTTTATAACAGCAATATGAAAACACACTTTAATAAGACATCTGTAGTAATTCAACATGACTAAGTCAGTGAAAATATAATTACAAATGTTTGTAATGCCTGGGGATGTAGTTAGGTTGGTGGAGTATTTGCTAATAAGCACACCAAAGTCATGGGTTCTATCCTTACAAAACATACACATGTTGGCACAGGACCACAATCCCAACAGGAAGCAGGAGGGTAGGAAATTCATTTAATCATTCAAATTATCCCCAACTACATAACAACTTTAACACAAGATGGAAAATGAGACTCTCTCTTAAAAAAGAAAAAAAGTTTTCAAGGTTTTTGGATTTCAAGAAATGGGCTGATGAAATTTAAAATTCATTCACTTTCAAAATAAAAATAAAGCATTTGAGAAATACTAAATCATAAAATAAAAGATTTAAACACACCAGAAATGACTTCTTGTGCTTTATGTCGGAAAGAAAACATTGCTAAGATTGAACTTAAAACAAAAAAAAATCATTTCTACAAGAATTTTACTTTACTCATGTAATAGTTAGACTTACAAATATTCAATTCAAAAGTGTGAAAAAATACTTTACTATGAATTAGTGATATAACACAGATTTACTGCTGAGACTAAAAGCAAACTAATTCCAAGTATTTCACATCCATTTCACTTACCAATAACTGTTTTTGGTCTTTCTCGGCATCCGTGTAAGTGGAGGGTCAAGGCACCCGAGATGGTAATGCAGCTTACAGGTATCACACAGTAAAAGAAGGTGCTGATCGTGGTTCTTCTTACAAATCCCACAACTTTAACAAAAGCAGCAAATGAGAGTTACATTGAATCCACAGGAACACAGTTTACTTGTAACAGTCTTGAATTCAAAAGCCTTCAGCTTGATTATTTTGTCTTCTGTTACGGCATCTCCGATCTTTTGAGACTGAATCTCTCTATATGGACCAGGCTGGCCTTCACCTCATGGTTCTTACCTTAACCTCCTGAATACGTAGGCAGCACAGGTGTGTGCCACAGCACTCTGCAATAACTTATGCTTTCCATAGTACTCATCCCTTTAACAACGACACAACTGTTAGTTCTAAATAGGTTAGAGAATGTTAATAATAACTTAGCTCTAATAAAGCTTAAAGTTTTCTAAAGCCTAACCACTAAAGAATAAGGATATTTAAGGTATATATTCTCAATATAGCCTTTTGATTATTACTTAAAACTCATTTAGCATTAGTTTAACTTTTCTTTAGAAACATAAATTATGAAAAAGACATAAATTGTGAAAAGAATATTCAAATTTTGAAAACTACTCTGAAGGTCTAAAGAATCTATTTCACCAACAACTTTGTTTTTGATTATTAACTGTAAATCTTTCATAACCCTTAAACATATAATCCTCATTTCTATGTCTCTTTTCACAAAAGTCAGATATTGAGTTTTGTAAAAAAGCATAATAATTGATATATTACAAGCTTTCAGAATTCTTAAGACAGTTAACATTTCTTGTAGGAAAAGGCAATTTACTTATAAGAAAATCAACACCATGGCTTGAAAATATAGCATATATCTATATTGGAGATGTACAGAATGAAGGAAAGTTATCTGAGAACCTAAAAGAAACAGGAATGCACAGGAAGTTGAAAGAATAATAATAACGGATTTTTTTTCAATATTCCTCCAAAACACAAATGTAAAGCAGCAATAATAACAAAAATGAACAACAGTAAGAGCAGCAATAACAAAATTTTGCCAGATATTAAAGTTAAAGGAATATCACTTTAAATGTATTCTGAAGCAAAAAAATATATATAGTACTAAAACTCCGAAGTCTGGTACTATGCCTAATATTTCCCAAGGAACCAACCACGCCTGAGAAACCAGTGTGGTGATACACTGTTGCATACACTACACACTACAACAGTAATTTGCTTTCCCATATCTCACATATACATGTATACAAACATATATCTGTGTGTTATTTTAAGTGTTATTTATAACACATAATATATACATATAAACACACAGCATTTTCTAAACTCTCAATGTAATCCATCACATGAAAAAAATTGACCTCTTTATTTAAATATAAAAATAGACAAGCACCTTATTTAAATACAGAAAATGGTACTGCTATGTAAGATTACTACAATGATCAATACTGTTAAAATATTGAGCTAAAAGAAATAAAGAAGAAAACTATGTCTGATGAAATTATTGTAACAGCACAGACAGAAAAAAACAGACAGGTTAAATACGAAATTCATCCTCTTTATCCACCATCATTCATCACTACCTAAATCAAAACCAAATTTCACAGCTCACTCAAGTAAACTATAAATGTCTACTTATTAATTATGTTCATTAGCATAATTAATAATTACATTATTATTGATTATAAGTAAATTTAAGAGATTAAGTTTATCATAACAGGCACGGCTTTTAAAATAACTTTGCAATTTACTAGAAAGAATTCTTTTTTTCTGTGGAGCTTATAAAAATTCATTCTCAGTTCCTTAGAAGATACATGATTTATCTTTCTGAACAACAACAAATATCTCTTCATTCAATCTACAAAGGATTTTTGATTAAATGAACCTGAAAGACACTTAACTGAAATTCTGAAATGGACATAATTCACTCTCAGATATGTAAAGTACCTTCTGACTAGTACAAATTAGTTGAAAAAATACACAATTTTATTGCTACAATGTCATTACTTGCCTATAAAGCACTGTGGGAAGAGCAGATGTCTTTTGTGTGCCTCCTTCTTTTTTACTTGGCTTTCTTTCCTTAGGTGCTCGTAAGATTGCCGGTACATTCAATTTCTATTGATTGAATAAAAGTAGTACACGCTGCTTTAAAGATGAAACATAAAGCAACATTATGCCCCCAATTTGCCACTAAATATAACTGAATGAACTAGTATTCAAAGAGGTAAATCTGCTTTACCAGCTATGTTAGCTCTTTTTAATCTCAATTACTTCCAATAGAAAGCTACAATTGCATAGTCTCAGTTCTCAGAAGTACACTAAACTTTATGAAAATTATACTACTTTAGCTTGAAAACTTTAAGAGATGAGAGCAGTAGAGGAAGATTAAAAATCTAGTGCAGTATACTTAAAAAAAAGTGGTGATTCTTTGTAACATCACAACTATATTGGTGTTCCATGGGTTAATTAGAAAAATTATCTTATTGGACCAAATTGTGTTTTAAAAAAGCAGATGAGATTCTCTTTGGTTCTCTACTAATCTGTAGTATGCTGGCTTCTGAGACAGTGACTATCTATCAAAGTCACTGCTTAGTGGCCTGGTGAGCCCACGTCTGTTCAGCCAACTGGAAAAGAACCACATGATGCATGTGAATTTTACGCCCGTGCATGCTGCCTTCACACAATGTAATTTGCAGTCCTCTATAAGGTTATTTAATAAATGGAAATGTCTTTTATAGTAGATAATATCTTAAACTACAGAGGAGGTTTTAGTAAGACAATTATAAATTAAGTCAAAACAAATGCTAGATTGGCAAGTAACCTCTTACACTCCATATTTCCTTTTCTAAATATCAAATATAAAACACCATAATCTTCCAAAAATCCATTAACTACCTATTAATAGGAAAAAAGTTAGTATGTCCAAAAGCAACTCCTCATCTTCACGTTTTAAAATGGTTTAGCATTTGTAGTACCAGTGTCATGCAATCTGTTCACAAAAGAAGGCTCTTCAAAGCCAACAGGGCACTTACAAATCAGTATACATTATTTTATATCTATATAGATTATCAGGAAATTTACTTTTACAGTTGTTTGAAATGTATACAATGAAAAAACCAACAAACTACTTTTATAGAGAAAGAGTCACAAACAGTTGGTCTCTATCATCTATCCCTTTAACTGAAAGCATCCGAAAAAAACATCTTATCATTTATTATACACAGTATTAAAGGACATTCAAAAATGTGTTTTACATTTTTTAATGTGGCATACATTAATAGGCTAAAAGTGCACAAGGATAAAAACCTTTTTAAAATTTTTGTCTGTCCTATAACCACAATTAATAGTTACTAATCAATACAAAAAAGCATACTTGAACATGTAAGTTTCAAAAACTGTATCTCTTGTACAGCTGAAAACCAAACAAAAAAATTAATGGCTCTGGTTTGAATTTTTAAATTTAAGTCCATAGATACAAGAATGGAAAAAAAATTGTGACAAAAAATCTAAACTACTGAATAAAAAATATTTCAGAGGAAACTCATGGTTCATATGTTAGCTCATCAGAAATGACAGGTCAATCAAATCAGGCAAAAGAAAAAAAGCTGCCAACAAGACAGTTGATGAAAGAACCAAATTAAGCTACTGGTTCTCAGTATCCAGTGACTGCCAGTGGTCTGGAAGTATTTCAGATGGAAATCATTACCCCAAGGGATTAGGCTCTGATGGAATAGAATCATTCAGTTAGCAAAGTGACTGTTGTATAAGAAATATGTACTTTGAAAAATCACAGAGAGCATGAATAGAAGAAAACTGCTGAAAAGAAACTAACCTGCCCTGTAATTCGGCCAAGTAAGGCCCATATCCCCTGCCCTTCACTTCGAAGTTTCCCATTCAGATTTTGCAGTTCCTCTAAGGATTCACAGAGCTACAAAAAGAGGTAAGTCAAATTAGTAAGTTTTTATATGTGCAAGTATAAATAAACAAGAATATCCACATTTATTTTCTATATATTGTAACATATTCAAGTCAGATAACTACTGAGAGACAAAGATGTATTACAACTTAGCATGGTGAATATGCTCAAGAGAAGTAAACATTTTCTTTTATTCTAGAGTTTTTAGTAATGATGACAGTCATTTAGTAATGATGATAATTTGTATACTTCATTGTAGTTTGGCACATAATTTGACACATACTTTGCTATCAAATCATATTTCCATCACATTTCTTATGAGAAAACAAAATCCCAGATGTTCTTTTGGGATCATAAAACTGTCAAAAATCTCCAGATCTTCTGACTTTATTCCCCAAAGTCTTTTTACTACAATGTTGCTGATTACTGGATGTTACCTCCTACTAACTTCATCACTTTAAATTTTTTTTGAATAATTAGATACTAGTTTAAATATTCATACTACTTAGAATCTAAAATTTCAGTAATATCTTGAATGCAATAAAATTTTAAATTGGAAAATATTTTTATCAAAAATAGCACATAATGTAAGAAAGAATACCAGTTTAAGACTGGGTTTTCCAATTTTCAACAAACTTTAAAGAAGGTCTATAATGCTGTGCATAATTAAGAATAAGGAGTAGGGTTGGCTCTGTTAGTTTCAAACCCCAACTACAAAACTTGATTACGATGTGGCCACGTTCAAATTATGTAACTTCTTCAAACCTCAATTCCCACCCCTAAGGACAGGAGCAATAATCATAACTTGCTCTAAGGACAAGAATTACATGACTTATTATGAGTAAAGGGATCACAACTGTGCCTGGCATAAGAAAGTGCTCAGTGAGAAAAGATGGTAATAAAAATGGTGATGAAGGCTGGAAAAGGGCCTAATTGCTCTAGAATTTCAAACTGAAACAAAGAAATGCAATAAAAATCAAAAAGAACTAGAAATAAGATTTACTAAGTAATACTGTGCATTTGTAGCCAACGTACCTTATTATATTCTACATGAAGCTTTTCTTGCTCATTCTCTAATTTATCCTTTATATTCTTTTGTTCAGCCATATTTTCCTGAATTTGAATCATGCGCATATTTCTCTCTATTTAAATTAAATATCCAATTTTACTTCAGTAGAAAGTAAAAGCTAATATAAAACATGCACAAAGAATCAAACTAGCCACAGAGATAGTCATTTGGATAAACTTACATTGTTCAAACAATTTTAAGTATATTAAAAAAAAAACAAGACAAAACACAAACCTAGAATTTACAAAAGGCTACAACTTGGGAAAATAAACATGCTCCTGACATATACAACATATGCATGATTTTCTAAAACATGAATAGTGTATCAAATTCTGTCATTAGCAATTTATTCTCAGGGAGACTGTGCATGAATCAGTATCTATACTGACCAAAATAGTAATTCACAAAATCAGCAGTGAGAGCTGGCTGCTTATGTTTCCTCCTTCCATCCACACTAGAACTAGTGTCTGAGTTGTCCACTGGAAAGATATCTGTACTGATCCCCATTAGTTCTGCTTTGCGCATCAGTTTACGAATGGCTGAAGCACTACTTGTGAGTGGCCTGGGTAACTTTTCCCTTGGAACCCAGGCTTGTGGTCTGGTAGAACGTGCCAGCTCTGCCTTGGCACGATATTGCTGTAGTCGGGCATTGATCCTTGCCTATAAAGAAATGCAGAAAGTTTGAAGGAAAATAAAATGGAATATATCCCTCATAACTTTGACTTTTATGCTTAGAGAATGTAACAATACTAAACTTTCACAATTAAGGCAAATCATATTTATCAGTGATCTTGAAGATACACAATGTAATTATGGAGGTGTAATAAATGTCTCCTCATTTAATAACAGCTAATAGAAGAAACATACACCCTCTCCCATCCCTAACTCAAAAGCACCTTCCAACTGATAACCACTTGGAAACACAAGCTTAGTTTCCTCCAAGGGAGTCTCACTGGGGAGGCAATCAACTCTTTTTTTTTAAACTTTATTTATTACTTCATGTTACATCTCCATCACAGCCTCCTCCTTCCACCCCTCCTGGTCCTACCTTTCCACCCTCTATTCCCTCTCCCACTTATCCTACTCCTCCAGAATGGGGAGCCCCCACATATTAGCCCCCCTCAGTTCATCAGTCATATTAGGGCTAAGAGCTTCCTATTTATTATACTGGGGGCCTACATGGCAACTGCATTAGGGCAAAGTGTCCCACTGACAAGTAACAACATCTATGTTTCTGTTCCTTTCGGTCTGCTGGTTGTAGGATAATTACCCTGTACTATATGGCTAAAATCCAGTTATATGTGAATACATGCTATGTGCATCTTTCTGAGTCTGGGTTAGCTCACTCAGAATGAGCTTTTCTAGTTCCATCCATTTTGGATGCAAATTGGAATAGCTCTACTTCACGGCCCAGCCACAACACTCCTGGGAATACATGCAAAAGATTCCTCACCAAACCACAAGAACATCTCCTCAACTATGTTCAAAGCAGCTATATCTGTAGTAGCTAGAAACTGGAAAAACCCAATGTCCTTCAACTGAAGAATGGATAAAAAGAAAAACAAAACAAAACTGTGATACAGTTACACAATGGAACACTACTCAGCTATCAGAAAAAGCTATTAAGGCCAACTATTAAGGGCAAGCTGCACACCCCTCATTAGATGGCCCACAGAAAACGAACTCAATGACTTTGTGGAGGTTCCTTGTCTCATGCTGTCATGTCAGAGGTTTTCCTTTTTTTTTTCATTATTTTTTAAATTTTATTTACTTACATATGTTTTTTTTTCTTCTCTTTTTGACCTATAAGTCCTTTGCATATACACTGTGGATTCTAATTTAGTTTTTATGAGATTCCTGTGTTAGGTAAAGAATGGGTCTCTATTTCTTATATCTTCTGTTTGTTTATTTTGTCCTATTTCAGTGTGTTAGTTTTTTGTTTTATCTTATTATATTTTATTGTTATCCCTCAGAAGCCTGTTTTTATAAAGTTTTTTAAAATACTGTTTTCTTTTCTCCTCCAGTATATCCTGATTATAGTTTCCCCTCCCTCCACTCCTCTCAGTTTCTCCCCACACACCCTCCTCTCTGGATCCACTCCTGTGACAGAAGTTAAGTCTTTATAGTGAATTAGTAGGCAGTTCAGATTAGCACCTGGCAGCACAAAAGGAGGAGCTTGGTGTCCCTTTGGTTTGCTGATATGGACAAAAAGCCAGTTGTGGCCACACGATATGCCTTGTTGAAGAGGCTTGACTAAGACACTGCACAAGCCACGCAGATGATGTCAGTTATCGTGAGAAGCAATGGGACTGTTGGACATCTCAGAGAAATCTTATGGACTCTTAAGACTACCAAGTATCATGAGATAATGCAATATACAAGATGAGAATTCCATGAGGTCTCTCTCTTTTTCCTGCCCTCAGCGACCGCTGAATAAGGGCACAACAAGGTATGCCATTAACAGAATTTTGATTGTTACAGCCTAAAGCCAAGGCATGGCATAAAATTTAGAGAGAGTTCTTTACAGGCATCTGTCTTGGGGCCCAAAACGCTGGAAAAGTGCCCAGAGGCAAATGGAGTTAGTAAGCCGCTTGGAGCGGCCTTCTGCTGTGAGGTTTAACCGGCCACGGACACTGTTAGTGTCGAGTTTCAACTGATGAACAAAGCCAGCCTCAGTTTGGTGGCTGGAATAGACTGACTTTATAAATTGGCCACAATTTGGTGGTGGAAATAAACTGGCATTGCGAATTTACAAAGTAAGGTCCAAGAACTTTTGAAAGAGATTGCACTGCCTTCCAGGACTGCCATAAACAAAGCTATCCTGAATGGACCTACATTAAGAATATCATGAGTGAGCTAACTCAGACTCAGAAAGATACACATGGCATATATTCATTTATAACTGGATTTTAGCCATATCGTACAGGATAACCATCCTAGAATCAATAGACCCAAAAGAACAGGAACAGGGACTTGATTACCTGTTACTGGGACACTCCACCCTAGTGGAGCTGCCATGTATGCCTCCTGTGCAAGAGGAAGCTCTTAGACCTCATGTGACTAACAAACTGAGGGGGGCTGATACACAGAGACACCTCACATTGGAGGCATGGGAGGGGTAGGAAAGGGGGTAGAGAGGGAGGGGCCAGGAGGGGGTGGAGGAGGGGGAGGCAATGAAGATATAAAGAAGTAATAAATAAATGTTAAAAAAAGAGAGGGAAAAAAGAATATTAATATCCTTTTAAGAAGTTAAAATATTGTTAGTTAAGTGTTTTTAGATAGGTATTAGAGTGTTCTTAGGTATTAGGGTACTCTTAGATTATAGGTTTTAGGATATATGATTTAGGTATTTTTTACAGAGGCTTGCTAAGTATTAATAAATATAAGTGTTGATAAATAAAAATGTTCTGTTACACACTCCCTTTGTCTTTCATAGAAATAGAACAGGCTTCCAAGAGACAACCACCAAACATGACAAAATAAAATAAAATAAAATGGAAAAAAAAACTATGATATCAATGTTGGACATGGCAAGCGAACCCCCAAGAACAGGCAAAAGACTCAGAGATCTACTCATTCTCATAGTCAGGAGTCCCATAAAAGTACTAAGCTAATAGCTAAAACACACACCCAGAGGACCTGCGTAGGCTCAAGCAGGACCTGTGCTTGGTCCTTCTTTCATTGTGAGCTCATATGCACCTTGCTTAGTTGACTCAGAGGGACGTGTTCTTCTCATGCCTTCCATTCTCTCTGACTCTTAGAATCTTTCCTCCTCCTCGTGTGCAAGATTTCCTGAGCTCTAAGGACAGGGATATGATGGACACCTCCAGTTTAAACCCTCTCTCCGCATAATGTCTTCAGCCAAATTTTTCAACATAAAAATAATACTACTTAACAAATAGCTATACTGCTGATTGGATGAAGCATAATATTTTTAGAAACAAACTCTGTTCATGTCTAATCACAAGTCACTGCTTAATTAAGTACATTTTAAACTATTTTATATCTAGACCTCAATGTCAATCGCACGTCACTAGAAAACACACATGAGATCTGAAAAGAAAACAGTAAGTTTTGGTGTAATCTCCATACCTGTGCTTCAGGGGACAGCTGCTTTTCTCTCTCTTGCAAAGACATTTTACAATAGGATTGTAGAGCCAAGTAGTTTTTTCTTTTCCACTTTCTGTCTAATCTGTCTGCATGTTGCTTACAGTAAGCAAAAAATGGATCTGCTATATCCTTTAAAAAAAAAGTAGAGGAAGTTGAAAATTTTACTCCAATGGGTCACTTAAATAAAATATAAACAAATAATAAATTTCCTTTTGGTAAATTTCTTTGAGATGGCTACACTAATAAACTGCTGAGGAAGTAATGTATTTGAAATGTTATCTATCATCCCCAGATTACTACCATTTTTTTCTCTAAAAGGCTATGTTGGGGTTGGGAGTATTGCTTGTCCATATAACAACTGCCTACAATGAGCAAGACATGGAGTTGATCCCACCACTATAAAATAATAAAAGGCTATATGGATTCCAAAATACTGATAAAATTTTTATGTTATTTGGGTATGTTTGTGTACTTTCTTAAAAATTTGCTGTGTGATACCTAGAATTTTAATAACTTTAGGAAATATATGAATAAATATAAAAGTTACATATCCATAAATATAATAAAAGTAAGTAAGATGCTCCTACATCACTGGCAATGCATACACACATTTTACTCAAGACAAAACAGATGAGGAAGATGAGACTCTGCCAATAACAAAATTCAGGCACTCCCTTTTTATCTTTTTATAACTAAAATCTCACATGGGAACATGGTGCTAGCAAAAGGGTACATTTTAATTCACTGATTAGGGTAGTACAAGAGACTCCCAAAACACACTCTATTTCAATTGCCCCAAGTTGTCCATCAGAAGCTGAAGGTAGTAAGTCTCTATTCCTGAAGATAGTCTCATATACTTCAGACACAAGACCGAGACAATCCAATGGTTCTGACCTCAAAGCCGCCTTCTTGATGACTAGTACCAGATGGCAACATGTAAATTTCCAAAGGAGAGAAGCAAACAATAGTCCTACACAGCTACGATGCTTATGAGCTTAATGACAGCAGAGCATGACATCCTGAAGGGTGCAATCATGGCATGCATTCTTTAGTGGTAGCCAACACCTCTCTAGTTGGATGTAAGGTCTACTCAATGAGAGTAAACTTATGCCTGGAACTAGAAATGTAGCCAACTACCAGGGCCAGTGAAGACATGGATCTTGGAGGAGAACCTAAAAATACTAGATTACTAAACCAGTATATCTACATTATAAATATTTATCCTTATACGTACAGCCAAGTAATGATCTCATTCCTCATCAAAGATAAATCTCCTTGCACCAGACAACAGATCATCACAGAAAACCAAAACAAATAAAAATGCAGAGAACAAGTGACCACGTGATGCCCAGCACCAAGTGATACATGTACAACACAACTCCTGTGCCTACGGTTCAAGGACAGAGTTTAAGAAGAGTGGAAACACAGCAAGAATAGGAAAATTTGTTGTAAGATCTCATCTCCTACAAGTGTCAGGGAACTTAAACCCATTAAGTCTTAAAACACTGCTACCTTATAAATTATATCAGAACAAGTATGACAACAACAGACATGCCTAAGTGGATGGGGAAAGCTCATGAGGCCTCGGCCCTAGAAAAGAACAAACAATTAAGGCAAACAAGGAATGCTGAGAACAGGAGAAATCGTCTTCTCTGGGCAAGGGTCCCAACTTTGGTTATCCAACACTAAATGTTCAGCCTTGAAAACATACCCATACAGGTAACCTTATCCGGACTGAGCAGAGCAGACAGTATTTATATATTTAGTAATACACACACACACACATACACACACACACACACACACACACACACACACACACACTAAAATATTTACATTCTACAAACAATGTATATATACTCTTTAAAGAATTCTATATGAAGCCCTATAAAGAGAACCTCTGCCAGCCTTTTCTTAGAAAAACTAGAGCAGGAAGAGTTGGGAGGACTGCCTTACCTCAGACAACAAAGAATGAGTGTAACTACAGAGCATCAATGAAGTTAATAAAAGTAGACCTGTTCTGAAAATATTGCTAAGAGAATAAGAAGTGGGAGAAGAAAAGAGTAAGTTAAGTAGCCTGGTGGAAAGTTAATTCAGAACAACTTAAAAAATGAACTATAAATTACCAAATGCCTAACATGATCACATGAAAGCCACTAAAATGCCTCTATATAATGACAAAAGCCTGTAATATTTGGAGATCTCTGGGACCTCACTGGCCAACAACTCTAAAAGCTAGGGCCCATTCCTGACATTGGGCTTTATTTTATAGATTTGCATTATGTTTTTGATATAGTTAATTGAAATTATTCCTAGATTAAATTTTAAGAGCTCATGTTAGAATCTTGACTGCTAAACTGATGCCTCAGTATTGCTAGAATAACTTGGATAGTTAGGAAACAGTTGTTGCTGGATTAAATGATTTTGAATGGACTCATCAAGATGCTACATTGCTAGGCTTTTGTCATTGCTCTTGGTTATCCTTCAGTCTTAATGGTAAGACTATAGCTAGAGACAATACACCATTTTTTTTATCCATTCATCAGCTGAGGGACATCTGGGTTGTTTCCAGTTTCTAGTTATTACAAATAAGGCTGCGATGAACATAGATGAGGATATGTCCTTGTGGTTTGGTGAGGAATCGTTTGGGTGGATACCAGGGAGTGGTATGCTAGGTCTTGAGGTATGGCTATTCCAAGTTTTCTTTTTTCTTTTTTTTTTTTTTCCAGATGTAGCTTATGTATGTATATATTTTTTTATTTTATTTTTTATTTCTTCAAGTTACATCTCAATCGCAGCCCCCTCCCTATTCCCCCTCCAGTCCTACCCACCCACCCTCAACCCCCCATCCTCTTCCCTTTTTTTTTAAGTTTAAGGTATATCTTATTTCCCCCTACAGTTTCCCCTTTCAGTCCAACAAATGGCTCTTTCTCTTATAATAACAAATACAGTACAACAGAGGTAATTAGGCCACAGTTATGAGGGTTATATGGCTTAACGTACATTCCCAATGACCAGTCCATATGTATTTGGTACTTGACTTTAACATTCTACTATCTAAACATCTCCATGAGTTTAAAGGTCTATATCTGACTCAACATTCATACTAACTTGCAACACAATTTTAAAAGTATCTTCTTAGATCTATAACACTCTCTTGACTCCTAAACAACTCAAAATTAAATTATGAGACTCTAGCTATCTGTTCTTCAACCACCTCAGAGACCTGAGAGGGATAAATATATCTGATTTTATAGGAAGTACAGGGCCTGCAGCTTCCTTCTAAGGTATCGCCAAACTGATTTCCATAGTGGTTTTACAAGTTTGCACTCCCACCAGCAATGGAGGAGGGTTCCCCTTTCTCCACAACCTTGCCAGCATATGCTATCATTTGAGTTTTTGATCTTAGCCATTCTGATAGGTATGAGATGGGATCTCAGTATCATCATGAGTTGCATTTCTCTGATGATTAAAGATTTTGAGCATTTCTTCAAATGTCTCACTCCTATTAGAGATTCCTCATTTGTGAATTCTCAGTTTGTGGTACATTTACACAATGGAATACTACTCAGCTATCAGAAACAAGGAAATCATGCAATTCACAGCCAAATGGATGGAACTAGAAAAGCTCATCCTGAGTGAGATAACCCAGAATCAGGAAGATGCACATGGCATTTACTCACTTATAATTGGATTTTAGTCATATAGTACGGGATAACTATCCTACAACCAACACACCAAAAAGATCAGGAACATAGACTTTGTTACCTTTCAAGGGGACAATTTGCTCTAGGGGTGCTACCATGTAGGCCTCCGGTGCAAGAGGAAGCTCTTAGCCCTCATATGACTGTTGAACTGAAAGGGGTTGATATGTAGGGACACTCCACATAGGAGGTCTTGAGGTAGGGCTATTCCAAGTTTTCTAAGGTATCGCCAGACTGATTTTCATAGTGGTTGTACAAGTTTGCACTCCCACCAGCAATGAGTAGGGTTCCCCTTTCTCCACAACCTCGTCAGCATGTGCTGTCATTTGAGTTTTTGATCTTAGCAATTCTGATAGGCGTGAGATGGAATCTCAGAGTTATCCCGAGTTACATTTTGGAGGAGTAGGATGGGTAGGAGAGGGTAGGAGGGTGGAACTGGTAGGGGTGGAAAGAGGGCACTATGATGGAGATGTAACTTGATATAGTAAATAAATATTATAAAAAGAAAAGACAATAGACCATGAAGTCATAAATGTGGATAAATTAAGCTGATACTGACCTAGAAGCTTCAGTCCTACTTGTTAGCTTTCAATAGTGATGAAAGCATACAACAACTGGCCAGACAAGATATTCCTGCTGATGCAATAGTGGCATAAATTCCATGGGAGTAACCAACCATTTTCTAATTGCATTTAAGGTCCACCCCACAGGATGGAACCCATACCTGCCATCATTACCCAGACCAAGAACTTATGGTTAGATAAGTTGTAGGCTGAAGGAAACCTACTTCTATTAACTCTGCTAAGGGCAAAATATTAAACTTACTCCTAATGACTTATATACATAGATCAACGCATCTTTCAACCCTCACCAGAGAAACTTCTTTTCCAAGTAGCTAGGGATTAACTCCAAGCTCTACAACTGGACAACATGTAGGAAATAAGAACCTGTATTGTTTTCAGTCATAAATTAGACATCTATAACATAGCCTTTCCTCCTAAGGTTCAGGGATCATTATAAAAGAGGGGACAATGAACAGATGTGTTTTCCCAGGCAGAACTCACAGCAGAGACAGAATACACAGGACCTAGGCAAGCTTAAGCCAGACAAAATCCCAGATAAGGGAGTGGTTCTCAGCCCTTGATAAAGACGTCTGGTAATAAACAGCTACTGGGAGAAGAAGAATTAGTTTTCTTAGAAGGCATGACTTTCGGTAGGTGGAACATGCTCCAGTGAATGCCACACACCAAGAAAATATAATCACTGGTATTGGGCTAGATAGGCTAAATAAATAAGTAAATAAATACATAAATAAATAAACAAAATTGGGTGGGTATCGAATTAGATAGAGATGTATCTTAGAGGAGTTATAGGAGAAGGAATTCAAATATGATCAAAATATAACGTATGAAATTCTTAAAGAATAAAAATATATATTAAAATCAACAGAATCTATAAATAATTTTATACTGTTTTAGAGACTATTTTCCAAATAATATTCTAACATTGTTCAATACTAGCAGATTCGTATTTTAACCAACAAAAAATTACCAAAAACTCAGTGAGACTATCAGTAACTTTAAGACAAATATGGAACAAAACATAAATTTCTGTTTTTTTAACATCTTTGAATAATTCATGTTCTGTTTAAAACATGACAGTTTGACCATTCTTGTAATTTGAAATATTTTACAAAGTACACAGACAGACATGCAAACTGCTAAAGGATTTTCACTACTGTGGAAAGCAATATACCCAAAGGTTATAAAAATGTAAAAATATGACAGATATCACTGGATGAAACCGAGCTGCTTAATTCTATTTTTCAGGCTTTCTTTTCCTATCTGCATAAAATAGCTCTGGAAAAATACAACATCCAACTTGGTAAACAAGTTTAAAAAAGAAAATAAAAGCTTTCTAGGAAATCTACAGGGAACATAAAACTGAAGCAGAAGGCAAGATGTCTTATAAACTATAAATCTGCTTTAGCTTAAAATGCTTTTTAATTTAAAAAATGCTAAAGTTGGTGTGGCCACATGTGCCTGTAATCTTCACACTCAGAGGGCTGAACAGAAGGATCACTGAGACTTCCATGGTCTGCACAAAGTGACCCAGTCTCAGGTGGAGGCAGGCAGGTTCTTATATGTATCCAATGTACATGTGTATAACAACTCAAAATAACACCTCCATTTTAACAGAACAAATATTATCAAAAGCAAATCTCACTGACATCCTAACAATTCATGCAAAGTTTTGAAACTCTATAAAGGGTCTTTTATAAATTTCCAATCCTCACTGGCTGCAACGGCACACATTTGTAATCACAGCACTGAGAAGGTTGAGACCGAAGGATTGAATTTGAGATTAGTCTGACAGGTACAGAGAATTCTATACCAGCTGGGCTACATAGTAAGATCCTGCAAAAAAAAAAAAAAAAAAAAAAAAAAAGAAAACCCAAACAAACAAAAACAGAAGTTCCAATTCTCTTCTTTACAGCAACAAACTAGAAGCCTATGTAAATATCCTTTGATAAAAATGTAAAATATAAAACAAAACAAAAACACCAAAAAAAAACCCACAAAACAAAACCTATAGACTGGGCAAGGCAGCATCAGGCACACTTACCTACTTACCTAACTGATAAAAGAAAAAGCAACAAGGCAAGAAGAGACCTCAAGTCCATGCTTGACAAATTATTATTTCAAGTGGCTCAGTACATTTCCCCAAATTAGTTCTTAGTCACGGTGACTGCAAACTATTGATTATGTTTGGTTTTGTATTAATCTGCATGCCTTCTAATAGGGAGAAGCAATCTCCATATTATTAGGCATCCCAGTGTACCCTGGCTGTTTTATACATTTTTGCTTACTACCTAAATTACAGTCTTATGTCCTCTCCAAAAAGGATCATGTGTAGTGCTATCCAAAGGAACCCAAACTATCTTAATATAAAAGGTAAGCCTCTCAAAAATAAAACTGTAAGTATCTCTAAGACTGTAAGAAACTATAAGAAACAACCTGACTATAAAGTTTAGTTATTCAGAAGCAGACAGCTAGGCTGAACTTACAGATGCTCTGATTATCACCTGTGACCTATGCGTCCTACTTGGTCCTACTGCATTGGCCCTCTGCACCTCTGCCCATCCTCTTGAGTGTCAGTCTTGATTAATCCACCCAATCCTATGCTGCAGTTACACTTTTGTGTCCTCCTGAGAACTGTGAAAATGCTCTGTGTTCATCCACTCACTCAAAGTACCATCTATCAGAACCAGAAATTAGAACAAAATGGATCTGTGTCAAATTGTATCATTTCTATTAAGATCTACTTAAGGTAAAATAAAATACATCCTTCAAGTATTTCTCTGAAAATTTTCTTCATTAGATTACATACTTCCTAGCTAAAAGTATAATAAACATTTTATGAGAAAATAAAATTTTATACAACAAATAAACAACATGGCTTACATATTATCACAAAGCATCATGAATGCACAGTAAAAGTTTACTCAACAGGTAGTTATCTCTCCATAAAAATCAGTTAAGGAGCCAGGCATGGTGCCACATGTCTTTAATCCCAGCACTTGGAAGCCAGAGGCAAGCAGATCTCTGTGAATTCGAGGCCAGCATGGTCTACAAAGCAACAGCCAGGGTTATTACACAGAGAAACCCTATCTCCAAAAACCAAATTAAAAAAAAAAAAAAAAGAAAGAAAAGAAAAAAAATCAGTTAAGAAATTAATTTGGCCAGTTCTTAGTGCTCTTTAAAATTATTGTGAATGGCAGAGAATTTATGAGTTAACTTTTAGAAACTTACCACATGAATTGAAACTTAGAATACTCTTAGATACAATTAACTTATATTAGGTAAATATTATTTTTTAATCAAGATAACTACTATGGCATTATGAAACAAATTTTAGTAGGAAAGGCTGTAGTTCATATGTTTGAAACTCTACTTTCTACCTTCAAAAACATAAAAGCAGGGTTCTCAAAATCACCTCCACATTCAAGATCACAATGTTGTGAGTAGTCTCTAGAAACTTCCAAAGTTTACAACTTAGAAATACATATTTTATATTGTTATAAAAACAATGTGAAGCTCTGGGTTCTAGGAAGTTTTAATTTTTAAGGAGTCCCAAAAATACACTTTGTAATCAAATAATTACTAATCTGAAGTCAGTAAGCCTGGAAGAAATGCTAGGAAACTAAAACTAATGCCAAGGAGAACAACATTGCCTTAAGAAAAATTCACACTCCTGTATAAAGTATGTCATATATCAGCACTTTAAGACACTTTGCATTATGTTTTATCTGTCACAATTCACTACAAAACTTCTGATATGCTTTCCAGTATGCTACAATTAGTATTAAGACTGACAAAACTCAGTCATTTACTATTCAAAATTCAAATCTGATCAAAGTAAGAATAGATTCTAAAGTTTCCCTCATGCTTTACAACTGCCACATGAGAAGTCTTCTGAACACATGTAGCCCCATGGGTTAATGGGGAAATAAACATACCTCTTCTGCTGCTGCCTCTGAGAGCAAGCCTTCCTTCTGGGCACAGGTGACATGAAAATAGGCTCTGCACATCCCTGCATCACAGCTAATGCAAACTCCAGTTCTTGCAAAGCGAGGGTCTTCGCAAAAGCTACACTCCTATGGAAGTCACAGGAAAACTCACAGCAAAAGTATTTCTGAAACAAAACTATCCTCTCTTGAAGCATCCACAAAATATTTAAAATACTCAAGAGACAGAGTACCAATGCAAGCAACTGTAAGCAAGCCAGATTTTTCAGTGAAAAGGGGAATTCATTATATAGTTCTAATCAACCTAAATTAAACTGCTATACTAGTAATAATAACAAATAATAATATTACATGAGGACTTAGGTGCTAAGCACTAAGTCTTCTAAGTTCTTTACATATATTAATATATATAATCATTTTACTATGTTGAAGAAATTTGACCATTTTCTTGTTATACTAAAAAAAAGTTGAAGTAGTAATAGGCTGACACATTTTCAAAACAAAGAATGGTTACTATAGTCTTTTGTTTTGTTTTGTTTTTCGAGATAGTATTTCTCTGTATAACAGCTCTCGCTGTCCCTGAACTCGCTTTGTAGACCAGGCTGGCCTCGAACTCACAGAGATCTGCCTGCCTCTGCCTCCCAAGTTATATTCTTTTCTTAATCTTTGTTTTCTTTCGGTTTTTGTTCTTGTTGTTTTTTGAAACAGGGTTTCTCTGTGTAACAGAGCCATGGCTGTCCTGGCCTCGTTTTGTAGACCAGGATGGCCTCAAACATACAGAGATCCACCTGCCTCTGACTCCCAAGTGCTGGGATTAAAGGCGTGCACCACCATGCCTGGCTCCTTTTTCTTAATCTTAATAAAATTCATTTCAAAATTAAAGTAAAATTATGAGATTTAATTTGAACCAACTGAGTGTAACAAGGTTTTCTCTGGGTCCTAGGGAAGAAAAATAGTATCAACGAATATCCACTTTTACAATGTAGGTTATCTGAAATTAGACTATATGGAAGAACCAATAAATTAGCCTTCTGAAGAAACAACTGTAAGCAAATGATTCATATCCAGCATGGTAACCCACAGATGCAATCCCTGAAGAGAGAAGGAACAGGCAAGATGACTGCCTCATATTTGAGACTAACCTGAGCTACAGTGAAATATTATCTCGAAAAATACAAAAGCAAAACAAAACAAATTAATAATAAATGACTTAGTACTAAGGGCTCCTCAAAGAACATTCTTACTAGTAAATACTTCTGTAGTCTATCATATTAAAAAGCTATGTAAAGAAACAAATGAATATTTCCAAGTTTAGTTAATCATAAAGTTTACCTTACCTTAGCACCATATTTAGAATAGTTCATTTCTGTTAGTGTTACTGGTCGTAACTTATCAATATCTCCAAAGGCTACTCCAGGAACATACAGGGCACAAACAATGTGGACCCACCTGTAAGAGAAAAGACATGATTCTGCTATCAAATGTTTTCCTGAAATTCTCACAGAGAAAACCAACATAAAATATGTTCCACCTTAAAATACTACTGAAAGCATCCTATAATTAGATGATTTTTGAAATCCTCATCTCACACTCTTAACTAAAAAAAAATGCAGAACACCTATAGAATGATAGCAGATAATTAATCAGAGAAAGCCTGACTGCAGGGAGCATTGCTTTTCCAGAAGTCTAGTCAAAATGTAGATTTAGCAACCATAATTGCTTTTCTTTGAAAATTCACTGTACTTTGCTCTTATCTGTTATTCTTAAATATTTGCATAAGACTGCTATTCAAGGATAACAAAACATCACTTTCATATTCAAGGAAACATATTCACATTCATTACTGTGAACACTTTAGAATTAAGGATTCTAATTTAAGAACTATGAAGTTATTTTGAAGTAGTTAGGTTAATTATTCTTTATTGCTACTTCTTCCCCAAAGCTGCTGGGTGTCCCTAAGGATATATTTTAAAACCGTTTTGGTAGAAAGTTTAACTTTCTCGTCAGGCTGAAAATGGTGACTGGAAAAAGATACAAAACAAAGTTATAATAATGCAAGGATGTCATATTTTCACTCAGTTGCCTCTGTTCCCTGTGTAACCTAAGACCTGAAATTTACAAACCCACCTACAACTACATTGTGTAAAGTCTGTATAAGGCCGTTACACTTTATAAAAAACATTCAGCTTCAGCACACTGAAAAAAAAAAGAGAGTTATTCTGATTCCCTTTAACTCTGAGTTTTTTATTATGTATCTGTTTGTTTGTAGCTAAACAAAATGTTGAATAACTGTCTGAAATTTAAATAGCAGATATGCATCACTTGTATAAGAAAATGGGTAAAAATGAGATGGCAAATCTCTATGAACCTTGTGACTACATTGACAATTCTTGCTTTATACTAACCTAAAGGGTTGTGTGATGTACCCTAAGGCTTAATCATTCTATAGAGGTATTGAGGAAAAGGTCTAGTCTTTAAACATTGTATCATTTTTGTTGTAAAAAACAAACAAACAAAAGCAAAACAGCAACAACAAAAAAACAATGCACAGCATCCCAGACGTCAAGCTGTACTTCAGAGCAACAGTAGTAAAAACAGCATGGCACTGGTTTAGAAACAGACCAGTGGATCAATGGAATCAAATTTTAAGACCCAGAAATGGACCCACACACCTATGGCCACCTAATTTTTGCAAAGAAGCCAAAACGGCACAATGGAAGAAGGACAGCATCTTCAACAAACGGTGCTGTTCCAACTGGATATTCACTTGTAAAAGAATGAAATTAGACCCATACCTATCACCTTGTACAAAACTTAAGTCCAAGTGGACCAAAGACCTTAACATAAGGCTGGTCACACTAAATCTACTAGAAGAAAAAGTGGGAAAAACCCTCGAACTCAATGGCACAGGTGACAACTTCCTGAACAGAACACCAACAGCTCAGGACCTAAGACCAACAATCAATAAATGGGACCTCATGAAACTGAAAAGATTCTGTAAGGCAAAAGACACTGTCATTGGAACAAAACGGCAGCCTACAGACTGGGAAAAAAATCTTCACCAACCCCACATCTGACAGAGGGCTAATATCCAAAATCTACAAAGAACTCAAGAAATTAAATGCCAAGAAATCAAATAATCCAATCAAAAAATGGGGGACGGAAGTAGAGAATTCACAAGGGAGGAATTCCTAATGGCCGAGAGACAGTTGAAGAAATGCTCAACATCCTTAATCATCAGAGAAATGCAACTCAAGACGACCCTGAGATTCCATCTCACACCTGTCAGAATGGCTAAGATCAAAAGCTCAAATGACAGCACATTCTGGTGAGGGTGTGGAGAAAGGGGAACTCTCCTCCATTGCTGGTGGGAGTGCAGGCTTGTGCAACTACTATGGAGGTCAGTATGGCGATATCTTAGAAAACTTGGAATAGCTTTGTCTCAGGACCCAGCCATACCACTTCTGGGTATACACCCAAAGGACCTCTCACGGAGACATAGGGAAGTCTCCTCATCTATGTTCATAGCAGCCTTATTTGTAATAGCTAGAAACTGGAAACAACCCAGATGTCCTTCAACTGAAGAATAGGTTAAAAAACTGTGGTACATCTACACAATGGAATATTATTCAGCTATCAGAAACAAGGAAATTATGCAATTTGCAACCAAATGGATGGAACTAGAGAAGCTCATCCTGAGTGAACTAAGCCAGACTCAGAAGGATGCACATGGCATCTATTCACTTATAGTAGGATTTTAGCTATATAGTACAGGATATCTATACTACAACCAACGCACCAAAGGGAACATGGACATAGACTTTTGTTTTTTTGTTTGTTTGTTTGCTTGCTTGTTTGTTTTTTTAGTTTTCTCTCCCTGGCAATGAGACACTTCTCACTGGTGATACTACTGCCTTGTAGGCCCCCAGTGTATGAGGAGGCTCTTGGCTCTCATATGACTTCTGAACTGGGGCGAGGGACTGCTATGTAGGGACACTCCACTCCAGAGGAGTAGGATGGAAGGGTGAGGGGATGGGGGGTAGGGTGAGGATGGGAAGGGGGTAAAGAGGACAATATGATGGAGTTGTAACCTGAAGCAACAAATAGAGAAAAAAAAAAAAACAATGCACAATTCTGTGATTTTCTTGCTATAACATTTGAACACACCCTCTCAAATGTGTCCTGCAGAGGGCACTACAAAGATAGCAACTCAAAGACGAGTAACTTTCTCAATGGAATCTGTAGGGTTTCTTCATGCTTACTGATGTATCAAATGCCACCTTCTCTATAGGAGTTTACCTTTTAAAAACCAACAGCTGGCTGCTTGCTTTATACTGACCTTCTTAAGACATATAGTGGAGATCTGAACTGCCATGTCTGTGTGCCTGGCACACAAATGTTTCATTTTGCCCAGCCATTCATATGAGGACATCAATGTGAGTCCTTATTAAAATACATATCAATGTCACTGAATATCACTACTGAGACAATTTTGTTCCTTTGAGCAACTTTTGTTCACATATTTTAGAACTTAGGCAATTAAGCTGGGAAATTAAAAAAAAGAAAAAACAAGAAAATCTTCCTTGTTACTTTACTATCCATTTTGCTTGGCTATGATGGCAGATGTTGGTTGGGAAAGGAGCAAAAAACAAGTATCACAGAACCACCAAAAGACAGAGGCAGATTGTCTCTCTAGAATGGAAACTATCAATGCGTTAAATTAATGTACTGTTTATAGACAGGCAACAACTAAGTAGTATTATACTTCTTGAATAAACTTATATCACAACAGAAATTTAATGGAATAATCTGAAGTAGTTTTCTGTGTAATACCATTTCCACATAACTAAAAAATATTTTAAAAATATCTACAGCATATTATTTCTATTCCATGAACCCTGAACCAATGATTAAGTGTCTCCTAGATACAGAGTATTACATAAACAATCTGGAATTCAGATGCACGTGAAGTGCTTTGAGCAGTTTATTGCTCACTGTCTTCGCTCAAGGAACATTTGCTACAAGGAAAATTTAAAGGTCTGAATGTTTCCTATGGGTGTCAAATTGTTCTTCTCCTTTGCAAATCAAGAAATGCTTTCAGAGGACTGAAGATTTCAAATATAGCAAGTATAAACACAAGTAAAATACTTTGAAAGCATACACCATTAATGCTTACTAAACCCACAGCTGTAGACCACAGTCTAATAATTCCACCTATACAATATGAACAAGTTCTAGTCTATATAGCAAAGCCTTTACTATTTTACTTGATTTCATTTCTTAGGTAATGAGTGATCTAGAACCTCAGCACACAGCATTCCCTAAAATCTCACTGTAGATTTTACGCTATCCTAGCAGTCTACTAAGGCTATATTTCTCAAGGGTCTTGCTACTAATTGAGACAAAATTAGAAAAAAAATTTTACTAAAGTAAAACGTATTATATCTAAGTCAAGATTTCATTTGTGGATAATGTCTTATGCTTCGGTGTTAAAAAATAATGAAAATGTATGTTGTCTGGTAGTTCTTGCTGCTATTATTAAATATTAAGTGTTGTTTTTAGGTTTTTTCGAGACAGGGTATCTCTATGCAACTGCCTAACTGTTCTGGATCTTATTCTGTAGACCAGGCTGGCCTTGAACTCACAGAGATCCTCCTGCCTCTGTACTGTGATTAAAGGCATATGCTACCATGCCTGGGAAAATATTAAGTGTTCTTAACTAAAGCATTCTAGGGGACAGAGAGATGGTTCAGCAGTTAAGTATATAATGTTCTTGCAAAAGACCCAAGTTTGATTTCCAGCACCCACATCAGGGAGATCACAAACACCTATAACTCCAGCTCCAATGAATCTGAAACCCTCTTCTGGACTCTCCAGACATTCATGTGCACATACCCACACATAAACAAATATATATATATACTTATTTTCAAATAATAATTTAAAATTAAGTAAATTTTAAAAATTCTAATGCCTTATTTGTCAAAATAAAAACATGAGTATCTCTTCTGTTATTGGCAGGGTTGAGGTGGGTAATCTTCAAAACACAAAAGACTGGTAAAAACTGACATAGGAGTCAACCACCCCTAGTCTCATAGAGAAAAACCAACATAAAGGATGTCAACACTTTATGATCACAATTGTTCAAATGTGGTGGTGGCTGTGAGTGTGATTACAATGAAAAGACTACAGGTTGGTGTGTCAAGAACCAGTGTAATTGTCTCTTGGCTTCGCATTCATGCTTTACTATTTACTCTGCAATGAGAGCGAATTCCCTCAGTGCCTGTTGCTTACACTGAGTGTGACTCTGTTATCACTATAGCAGGGCACTGTAACTCAAAAGTATACAGGATGGCAGAAGAAAAGAGTTTCTCACCAGGACAGGGCACATTTACTATGGTATAGCCACATGCTCAGTACTTATTACCTCTCAACTCTGGCTCAACCTTGAGGTCACTTTTCACCGTCCCTTCAATAAACACAGCATGTGTAACAGGCTTCAGAACAGAGCTGCAGCTTCCCCTGAAAACTATAGCCAGCCACCTACTTTTAAGATCTGAAGACTGGCAGAAAAAGCCTAGAAAGATTCCTAGCACTCAGTGGGCTAAATGATTTCCTATGACAAGGTCTAAACTCCAATGCCAGGAAAGAGATAATCCCTTAATTTTGGGATTCCTTAACCAAGCCATCCCTAGGATTTCCTTCAAGAATTCATTTATAACGATGTACTTTTAGGCCATAATTTTGGTAATTTTTAAATAATAAATCCAATTTTTTTAATTCTTAAGTAATTCCTAATACTTCTTAAATTTCTCCATTTTTAATCACTAGATGTTGTATTTCTGAAGTGAGACAGACCTGGGTTCAAATTCCTCTATTTACTACACTGTGATCTTGAGTTAATACATGATTTAAATGGTATGAGTCTCCACAGACTCATATTAAAAGTAACTGGGATGATGAGTGCAAACACCCATGCAAGTGTTTGAGAGACAGATGCTGTCTTCTTCCCCCCATCCATCTATGTGGCAAGCTACTCCCCTACATCAGGAAGATGGGAAGACAAGGGTGTGACTCAAAAGTCACAAATGGAAGAAAATAGAGTCCCAAAGCAGGCATGTTATGAAGCAGGTATATGAACACAATTTAGTGAGGACATCAACCTTCCAGCATCAGTCTCCTTGAAAATCCCATCCTGGTTAGGACACAGTTCACAGCTAGGAGATACACCACATTTACAAGCATCACAAAACCAAGGCTCAGTGGAGTTTTCAGAAGCTGAACTCATAATAGAGTCACTCTCACCATCAACTCCATAACAACCTAAAAAAACAAAAGAGACCATTATTACTTAACAGGGTTTATTTTTTACACTCAGTTCTATTAAAAGCAACAACAACAACAAAGAACAGAAAAATTCTGAAAAACACATTGGTTTATAAGACTGATATAAAAACATGAGTAAAAAATTTTACAAAAATTTATTTTCATCCTTACAGCTATAAATTACATAATCTATTTCAAATAAAATTGTTACCCCTCTACTATTCAAAAATATTATAATAGTACATTTCAATATACTCAAAGTCATATAAGAGAATGCCAAAGAAATAGTTTTAAAGGGACTAAATTAGCACACAAGCAAAGGGATCAGAACTTAAACTAATTTCTTTAGTATTACATTTATTAGTAATCATCATTTTCACTGCTTATGTGTGAATAAGATTTTGTAACACAAAATCATAAACTTAAAGGACTTATCATTTTCTTGTTGGTTCAGTTTCTGTTACCTATAAAAGAGCAGTAACTAAAATCTACTCAAAAAAAAAAAATCACAAAAGAATAAAACTAGTCAGTCAATCTGTTTTCTCAATAAGCCATCCAAGGGAGGAAAATCTACTTTCTGCTCAAAATAATGTTCTATTAAAGCAAGTTATTTCCAGCCAGATGAAATCTGTATTCAAAGTAGACAATTACCAACATAAAAAGGCCCTAAGAAGTTATCAAATTTATTAACTTTGTTCAGTAAAATCAGGACAAATCACAGCAGTTCACATGTTTAGCAGTTTCAATTTTGTTCTAAAAATGCATGCTCCACGTAGCAAACATCTGCAGAGTTCTAAAACACCTACAAATATGGGAGTGGATTTAGAACTTCATTACCAGAGTCTTCCTCTATAATCTAGAATGCAGGTACCCTCCCAGTCAAGGGACAGCCAGCAAATGAGGAAGAGCTTTCCTCGGCTTTGCTGTCCCTGAAAACTGATGCACAGTATATCACAGCTTCACAGAGTTCTGCATTTGCCATTTGACCTTGTTAGAACAGACTGCTTGAGTTAATTTGAGGCCAAAAAGAGCAATTCAGTCAGGGGCTGAGAGACAAGCCAGTTTGGATCAGTCAGCTTGGAGAGGAGTTTGACTCAGAACAGCTGAGTTGAACCAGAAATCCAGAGTTCAGAAAGAACAAGAAAGGGTGATCTTATTCAGCAGTAGTCTCAGAGGCTGAAAGCATTCAAAGCCTACTAGATTGTATGGAGGCTGGAAGCTTCCACGACTAGGCCTAGGTTAGCAGATGGAGGCAGTAAGCCTCAGAGATGTCAATTTCTTCAGGAGAATGAAAGATACTTTTACACTGCAAATTTTGTGGCTTCATTTTTCTTTAGGGCTGAATAATTATCCATTTTATATATGTACCAGACTCTCATGATCCATTCATCTGTTGATGGACATCTATCCTATTTTATGAGGACACAATTACCTTGATACTAAAACCTGACAGGTATCAGGAAAAAAAACAAAAAAAGGGAAAGGGGCAGGGGGGTTGGGGGAACGACACTATAGCCCAATATTCCTGAACACCGATATGAAAACCTTCAAAAAATACTGCAAAATCATATTGAATGACATATCAAAAACCTCATATACCATTATCAAGTTGGTTTCATCCCAGGTACGATTTATTATATGCAAGTAAACATCAATCAGCTTAATAAAGAAAATGAAAAATATAAAATTATTCTAGCAGATATAGAAAAAAATTGGTGAACATTCCTTCATGACAAAAACTCTGAACAGACTAATTATACAAAGATTAAACTCAATATGATACAGGCTGCGTATGACAAAACCATAGCCACCATCACAATGAATGGGGAAAAACTGAAAGTATTTCTCTTAAGATCAGGAAAAAGAAGACAAGAGTGTCTAACCTCACTGCTTCTATTAAAAATAGGGCTACAATCTGTAGGGAGAACAGTTAGCCAAAAAAGAAATAAAAGTTATACAAACAGAAAAGCAGAAAGTAAGCCAGGCGTGGTGGTGCATGCCTTTAATCCTAGCACTTGGGAGGCAGAGGCAGGTGGATCTCTGTGAGTTCAAGGCCAGCCTGGTTTACAAAGCGAGTCCAGGACAGCCAGAGCTGTTACACAGAGAAACCCTGTCTTGAAAAACCCCTCCCCCGAAAAAAAAAGCAGAAAGTAAAATTATGCCTGTTTTTATATGATTTTTATATTAAAAAATATACAGACATCAATGACTATTAATATAAATTTTGAAAATTCCATAAAAGCAGGATACAGTATAAAAAACATTAAAAAAAAAACAAATGAACAAAAAAAAAGATCATTAGCTTTTCTACATATCAGTAATTTTTTAAGGTGGACATCATGGTATGTCATACCCAAAGTAAACTACAGATTCAGTACAATTCCCATCTATTTCTAATGGCATTCTTCACAGAGGTACAAAAAAACAATCTTATATTCATATGGAAATATAAAAGACTACAAATAACCAAGGCAACCTTAAATACAAAGAGTATAGCTGGAGGCATCACAATACTTTTTCAAAATATATTAAGAGGGTCATAATTATGTAAAAAAAACCATGATACTGACCTAAAAATATATACAAAGATATAGAGCAAAGAGATGAGAGACCTCTTCTATTCAACTACACCCAACTAATTCTTCACACATTTCAATACCATACAATAGAGAAAAAACAGAATTGTTAATAAATGCTGCTGGGTGACAGGATACAAAAACTGTAGAGAAAATGTAGAGAAGCAGAGATCTGAAACCAGACTCCTGCTTCTCAGTTCAAAACAAAACAAATACCTGAATGCAAGACCCAGAACTAAAAACTAGTAGAGGAAAACATTTCAAGATAGTGATATGATGATTTTTCTGGATAAGAGTCTGTGATGTTTTGAATAAGAATGGATCTGATAAGCTTCATATATTTGAATTCTTGATCCTCAGTTAGTGAAAGTGTCTGGGAAGGATGAGGACGTGTGGCCTGTTGAAGGTGATATGTCACTAGGGGTGGATTCTGAGGTTTCAAAAGTCCAAGCCATTCCCAGTTAGTTCATGTTTTCTCTCCCTCTCCACCCATCCTCCAACCCCACCTCGTTCCTGTGGATCAGATGTAATCTCTCAGCCACTACTCTGAAGCCATGCCTGCCTCCGCCTTTCTTTATGCCGTGATGGTCATGAACTCTACTAACCTCTGGAACTCGAGTCCCAGATTAAATGTTTTCATCATTAAGTTGCCTTGGTCATGGTGCCTCTACACAGCAATAGAAAAATAGCTAAGACTGAGTCTAATACCTCCAAAAGCAAAAATTACCAAGCAGGATTATGTCAAAGTAAAATGTTCCTGACACAAAGGAAACCATTAAAACAGAGTACAGAAATGATCAATAGAAAGGAACAAGGTATTTTCCAGCCTTTTATCTGACAGGGGCCTAATATCCAGAATATAAAAAAACAACTCAGCAGCCAAAATCCAAGTGATCCAACTGAAAAATATATGAAAATGACATGAATAGAAACTTCTCAAAAGAAGAAATGCAAATAGCCAATAAATATACAAAAGGAATGATCTGAATAACTAGCCATGACAAAATGCAAATCAAACCTACAATAAGATATTACCTCACCCCAGTTAAAATAGCAATTATAAAAAAGTAAAATAAAAATAAATACTATGGGAATATGGAATAAATGAAACAACTCTCCACTGCTGGTATAGAGGGTCCTTAAAAACTAAAAGTATAATCCAGCTACCCACCTCCTACGTATATATCCAAAGAACATGAAGTCAACATCAAAAGAGTTGTTTGCATGCCAATTTTAATATAGCACTATTCACAGTACCAAGTATATACACTGCATAGGTATCTGTCAATAAACGAACAGAAAAAGAAACTACAGCATACCTTTATGATGGAGTACTGTTCAGCTATGGAGAAAAATGTCATTTACAGAAGTCTTTAAATGAAATGGGAATGAAAGATATTATATCAAATGAAATAAGCCAAATACAGAAAGACAATGTTTTTTTTCTCTCTCTCTCTCTGGATGTTTTCATGTCAGGGTTTCCTCAGGATAGCCCTGGCTGTGCTGGACTCGCTTTGTGGACCAGGCTGGCCTTGAACTCATAGATATCCACCATTTCTTGTCTCTCCTTTCTGTGAAGACTATGACTTGGAGGAGTGTAGTGGGAGAAAAAGTTGGTGCATTGCAGATACTGGATCTGGAATCACACTGGAAGCAAGTTCTGCTCTTGTGCATGAACTATCTAGATTAGATAACTGAGGAATCCCACTCTACAGGTTCCCTAAAAGTGGGCAGTAACATTCCATAAGCTGGGGACCTGGACTGAATAAAAAGGAGAAAATAAGTTGGTAACAAGCACTCCTCATTCTCTGCCTCCTGACTGTTCATAACATGTAGCCAGCTGTTTGAAGATACTGTAGCGATTGTCTTCCTCTGAGTATACCCTGAACTGTGAGCCAAAAATAAACCCTTTCTTCTTGAAGCTGCTTTTGTCAGGTATTTTGTACCATTGATACAGCTAGTGATCATTAGCGCATGCATTATTACTTATATTGATCATTGTATTTGTCGGTCTTGATTCAGACTAACATTTTAGTTGTTTCTAAAATTCACAGCTACCTTAGAAAGATAGACTTGTTTTTAAGGAGGCTATTTGTCTAAAACATAGATCACATCATAAAACTTTAATTAAACTTAAAGATGTTAGCAGGACCTAACATGGTATCCTTACAGAAATGTGTGTACATTTGAACAATGAATTTATTAAGAAGGAATTCACCCTAAAAAAAAGTCCCCGATTTTAAAACAGTAGAAGGAAGTCTGGGTATACAGCATATAGACAGTGTCTATCTAGCATGAAAAAGGGCTTCAGTTCAATACACAATACAGCATTAATTGGATGTAGAAAAACAAGCTTATAATCTCAGCATTCATGAGTAGAGGTTGAAATATTAGAGTTTCAGGGTATCCTCAGATACACAGCAAGTTCTAGGTCAGCCTGGGATAATTGACATTTTCCTGCCTGTCACATTAATCAACCAATAAATAAACAAGCAAATGTGTGTGCATGTGTGCACACACACAAACAAATACAAATACACACACACACCCCTAGGGTGATAGTATGTGCCCATGGTAAGGACTATCTGAAAGACTGAGGAAGTAGGATGGCAAATTAGAGATGGCAACTTAGGAGTTGTGGTGGTTTTGGTCCTCTTGGGCTCCTGTGTTTGAATACTTGGTCCATAGTTGGTAGAACTGTTTGGGAAAAATTAGGAGTTGTGGTCTTGTCATAGGAGCTGTGATACATTGGGTGGGGTTTGAGGAGGCGCTCTCTCTCTCTGTCTCTCTCTCTCATAACAGCAATAGAAAAGGAACTAAGACACAGAATCTGTCTTAAAACAAGAAAATAAAATGAAATAAACAAGGATCAGAACATTACTGAGTGGAAGAATGCTTACTAAGTCTATGTTAACTCCTGGTTTTAATTCTCAATACCAAGAAATAACAAGAGGAAAAAATAGGATAGAGAAAAAGTGCTCATTCTGAATTTTAAATGTTTGTATTCCTTGGTGGACTCAGGTCTGAAGCTACAGTAAAAGACTTATAGCCAAACACAAAATGGATACCTTTAATCCCAAAGTTTGAGAGGTGGGAAGCCAGTGAATCGGGACTTCAAGGCTAATCTCAATCACAGGGAGTTCAAAACTAACCTGGGCTACATTACTTGAGACCCTAACACAGAAACAGAAGAAGTTGTGTTAGAATCACAGATGTAAAACACTGAAGGCATCTTCACCCTCAAAGTATAGAGTAAATGGAAAACTGTATGTTCTCCCATCTCCACAGACCAGGTAACTAAAGCTGATTAAGTAGTTGGAGTAAATAGAAGACTGCAGGCTCTATTTAGCTGCAACCGATTTTTGACAGAAGAAAATGAAGATCTAGTAATGCCAAAACTTCTTTTAAAGAGTTTCCAAATGGAAACTGGTACAAGAGAATCTCCTAGTCAGGCATGGCTAGTTCATGACTACAATTCCAGCATTCAGAAAAAAAAAAAAAAAAAAAAAACTGAGGTAGGAGAAAAGCTGTTAAGTTTGATGACCAGCTAGGCTACCAAGATCCTGTTTCAGAAAAACTAATAATAATATAAATTTTCAAAAATTAAACAACATATAAAATATCCTTACATCAGGATGTCAGAAATTGATTCTATTTCTTAAACTCTTTTCATGGCCTTAAAATACTGTATCTATGGACAAATGACCTAACCTAAAATATGCCACAAAGACTAATCTAAGAAACAGAAATTATGCTCAGTGTGACACTGAAATAGGGGTAAGCAAATTGAAGTCAGTGTCCTGAGCACTAACAGCCAAGGTTCTGCCTGCACTACACATCAGCACTGACATCACAGACACAAGCAACCTTCACACCATCACCATTGGTCCGTGCAGCAAACACAGGCAGGACAGCTGCAGGGCCATTCCTCCTACTCTCTAGGTCTGCTTTGGAGAATCTGAACTACACCTAGATGGGAATAAGAGTCACAAAGCCCTGAAATTTCTGCAACAGAATACCTGGTACTGAATAAAGTACAACATGAAAGGCTAGCTCATGATTCAGGCTGGTGGCTGGAAAGTCAAAACAGAATTGCATGGAGTCATGGCCTCTATGATGCCACATGATAAAAAAAATAAAAATAAAAGGCATATGTCCAAGAAGCTGAGTTGAGACTCAAGCCTCCTAAACTACAACCCCTTCTTTTGACAACCAATACAGTCCCGTAAGATTTGATTCTCTATCGTGTGATAACATTAATCTATTAATAAAGGAAATCCCAGTGATGGATACTCTTGCCAGCTTGATGGGATTTAGAGTCTCCACAGAGACATATTTCTGGGAGGGATTTTCTATGTTAGATTAAGTAACTAAGGTAGAAAGACCAACTTCAAATGCAGATGCCACCATTCCATGGGGGGAGTCCTAGACTGGATTAAAAAGGAGGAAAGAAGCTAAGCAGCATTCATTGTTCTATGTTTTCTGACCATTAATGTCATGTGACCAGCTGCCTTCTATTCCTGCTACTATGTTTCCTTCACCCTCAGGATGTATGGTATTTCCCCCAAACTGGAAGCTAAAAAATAAGAAAAACAAAAACAAAACCATCACCACCAACAACAAAATTTTTCCTCTCAAACGTTTTTCAAATCGATAAGAAAATCAATACACTTCATAATCTTCCACTAGCCCCTATTCTTAAGGCTTCACAGCCTCAATAGTACAACACTTGGGGCAAACTTCCAACACACAAACCTTTGGGGACACAAGCCACATCCACATATCACACCATTCTCTTTCTCCTAAATTCCAGGTCATCTCTGTGCCCACTTTCGCCTTTGCTATCTATTTTACTAAGAAAATAAATACTCAACAACTTCCAAATGTTCCAACCACTCCAGCTAACAACTGACATCTATATCCATACATCCTCTTTCCCCTACAATTGTAGTGGCTGCTTTCATCTGCTCACCCTCTCTAACCTTTTATGCAAAGTCCTCACAGCAGTTATCAGTTCCCCCATCCAACTGGGCCTTTCCTGGCACCACAGAAATAGACTCTGTATGTGGCTGTCTTTTGATAGGCTTCCATGATTAATATTGCCTAGCTGTCACACTCTTGAAATGGCCTCTCCTACATCTGACTTTTGTTTATACAAACATGTTTGTATGAACAATGTAACACAGAAGAAGCAGTACTATGTATGTCCCAAAGTGGGTCAAAAAAGATGTTAGCACTATTCACATACCCATCTCCAACTCTTTAGCTCTCTGACCGACCACTCAGAAATCAACCAACCCTAAGGTAACTTGTGGAGGGGGAAAATGGTGTGGAACTGACCAATGGGCACCAAACTATTGAGGACCAAAGCATAGCTCCAGTCCTAGAATGACTGCGACCTAGGTCAACAGTTTTTACCTGCAACTTCAAAAATCCTATGCCAGAACCACCCAAAGATTCAAAAGAGTTTGGATTAAAATATTCAATTTGAGATTCTTTTATTTATTTATTTATTTATTTGTTTGTTTGTTTATTTATTTATTATCTTATTTATTTGTTTGTTTGCTTATTTATTTATTTATTTATTTATTGTGTTCAGTATTCTGCCTGCATGTATTTACTTGTTTGCTTATTTATTTATTTATTGATTGATTGATTGATTGATTGATTTATTGTGTATTCAGTATTTTGCCTGCATGTATTTACTTGTTTATTCATTATGTATTCAGTATTCAGCCTGCATGTATGCCTGCTTGCACTCCAGAAGAAGGCACCAAATCTTGTAGATGTTTATGAGCCATCATGAGGTTGCTGGGAACTGAACTCAGGACCTTATGCTCTTAAGCTCTGAGCCATCTCTCAGCCCAAAATGGTAGTTTGTCAGAAGTGGGATTTGAACCCACGCCTCTGTATTCAATTTGAGATTCTTACTCATTAGAAATGATGTAAGTTACAAATGTCTATTGTTTTAAGCTACAAGGTTTGGGGGTAACTATCATACAAAAACTGGTAGCTAAGGTAGCATCTAAATTATAGGAACAAACTTTCCATTAATCTCATAGCCCTATCAGCTACAGTTACATCTCCTTGCCTCTCTTTATATAAAAGTCTATCATAAGATTTATATCTACTCACATATTTTATTTTTCCTTTTTTTGATTCTCACTTGAACTCTCTAGGATCAAGATGATCAATGTCTGTCAAGTTACCAAGTTTAATGGTAAATTCTGTTATAATTGGCTCTTTGTTTTCCCTGTTTGAGGATACTGGATTTTGCTATAGAAAATCAAAACTATAAAGAGGACACCTACATGTGTCATATAGAGATAAACAGAAAACAAAAGAATATATGCATTAAACAAAAACAGTGGAGGACAAAACACAATAACATGAGGCACACAGTTACTAAATACACAAAACATTCTAAAGAGCTGGAATTAACCTATTCAAAATTATTTAATTTGTATTTATGATGCATATTTTGGCATCATATATTCACTGCTTAAGAAACAAAACTCATAGGTATTCTGCAGGTTAACTATAGTCAAAGTTGGAGCCATACATATTTGCTGCTGCATCTGTACACCAATATAATCCACCCAGGGAACTGCTATTTGTGGGCTCCTATCCTTATAACCACTTACAGGCAATAAGACAGAGAAGTAGGACTACAGACACTCCGACATAGTAGTGTAGTACTTGTTCTCTGTATTTCATACTTATTTATTAAATCACGTAGTACATGTAACATTTGATGTTTTGTGAGTGTCTTTGGAGTACATGGGTGTATTAGTATGTGCATGAGTACAGGTGTGTGTGTGCATCTGCACAATGTGTGTCTGGAAGCAGTTGATGTTGGGTGTCCTCTTCCATCACTCTCCGCCTTATATACTGAAGAGTTCGTTGTCTCTCCATTAAACTCAAACCTCACTGACAGTGTTAGTCTTGTTACCCAGCTTGATCTATGGATTCTGTCTCCACCTCCTGAGGGTTGAGATAAAAGGAAGTCTGCCCTGCCCATGGACTTTTGTATGGTCCTAGGACTCTGAACTCTAGTGCTCAACTCAGTGCTTTACTGGATAAGCCACCCACCCCCAGCCCAATGTTGATCCGTGAGATAACAGGCTAGTGTCAAGTCTGGGTAATTCCCCCATGAATCAGGCCCTTATCTAACTATAAAAATATTACTATTAAACAGCTAATGATTTTTTCCCATTTTGAAACCTTCTGTCCTTTGCTTATTGTATAGCTATCTCCACACTAATGTATCCCTCACATCCTCTTAAGTATTAAAATGCCTGTTATATACACTTTTCCTTAAATATCACATTCAATCTTACAGATTTAAGTCATATCTTCAGGCTGATAAGTCTCTAACTTTTATGTCAGGTGCAAGTACATAATTGTAGTCAGCCTGACAATATATAAACCTTTTTAAAAAAAATAACTAATATCATAAATAAAAATATAATACTTCTAAAGAAATACTGTCCTTTCTATAAAATATTTTAGTAAGTAAATGTATATTTTATACTAAGAAAAACTGAAGAGTAATGCCCATCTGGCAGAGTGTGAAGTCACAAATATGTAAGCTCAGCTCAAGGTCATTCTCTCTACAACATAGCAAGTTCAATGCCAACCTAGACACACACAGAGAAAGAGACAGACCGACAGACAGATACACATAGATACACACAAAATAATATAATATAATATGATAAATATAATCACGATGGGGAAAATGATTCTGGGAGTCAAGTGCATGTACCTATGCAAAAAGCTGGGCTTGGTGGCACATGCCTGTAATGCCACCACTGATGAGCAAAGACAGAAGGGTCCCTGGGACTCTGGTCAAACAGTTCAGTGAAATAAGCAAATGTCAGGTTAAGGAGAAACTCTGTCTCAAAACTTAAGGTGGAAACATCAACCAACATCAACCTCTGTCTTCCACACATACATGAACAAACATGTATACAAGTGCACATGTGCACACACAAACCACACAAACCATATACACATGCACACACACACACATATACCACATATACACACGAAGTAAACTTATTTCAAGAACTCAATATACATTATTTTCAACTGAATCATCACATCATATAATAGTGTAGTAGAACCTTATGAGTACAAACAGAAAAGTTTTAATTTCCTTTGCACAATATGTCAACCAGCCATATACAACAGAAAAAAAAAAACAGCAAAATTACCTTCATGAACTGTAATGCCACAATTGTCACACTGAATTATTTCATCTGCATCTTCACTATTATCTCCAAGACAAACACAGCAAATCAGAATGTGGTCCATTTTTTTGAGAACTCCAGTTTTGACTCTTCTCAAGAATCAGCGAGTCCTAATATTAAAATAAATCAGAAAAATCACACTTTAATAAAAAAGTAACTACATACAATTCTCATTTTGTTTTAAAACACTGTTTCTTGTACTCCAACTTTGTGTGGCATTCTATGTGCACACACAAACCACACTAGCTTCAAAGCATGCTCCACTGTCAAAGGACCCTCTACATATCTTCTTGGTCTGTGGTATCCCTGTAAATGCTATGGAGTCTTCCCTCTGCAAAGGAGGAAGGCATGGGCATGCAAATGGCTGTCGGCTTGGCCCTTAAACTAGGGGAAAAGCAACAATTAATCCTCTGTCTTAATGGGTTTTGGAGGTTAGCCCCAGGGACTTCCTACTTTTCCTTTTCTGTATCCTTCTTCCTCTCCTATGTAGGAGTGCATGGGCTTGAGAAAAATGAGATATAGACATAGCACAGGAAGGTCCAAGAAGGGGCAGATTATTGAATATGCCCTTATACCTTTGTATATTGATACAAAATTAGTAGTTTATTTGGCTAAAGTGGTATTGACCATTGTTTATTGTGCAAAAATAAGATTGTATTGGATTACATCGGTATTGATCTTTGTAAATTGATACAAAATTAAGATTATAGTTGGCCACAATGGTATTGACCCTTGCATATGGACGTAATATTAAGATTGTATTGGGCTACATAGGCGATGATCTTTGTATATTGATACATAATTAAGAGTATATTTAACCACAATTGAATAGATCTTTGTATATTGATACAAATTTAAAGGTAACGCTTCCTAATGGTATCATACCTAGAGATACTTAAAAATAAAATGTGAAGCTCTGACCTCTTGATACCAACCGTCTAAAACGGTCTAGGATAGTTAAGTAAAACAAACTCCTAGTCATGAAAACATGTCACTTTGCTAGCTACTATGACAGTCTATCACAGATATTCTCTAAACTACCCAGTAATCAAGTTGCTAAGAGACAAGCAACATTTGCTTATCTAAATACAAGAGATGGATAGGGCATCTTCAAACACCCCAAGAGATCTGCAGAATATGGCATTCAAAGATGTTATCTTAAATCAAGATTTTTTTTGATATCGAGACATATCAGCGCCTGACAGCACCCCCTATTCTACTCCAAGTAGAAGATAAGCATCGAAGAACCTACACTGTAAGATGGTTGAATTAGTGGCAAGCCTATCTCTTGGCATGAAAAAACCCCTTGTACCAACTGCAGACAGACTGCTGTCCAAAAAGGACAAAACTTGGTAGCAGGGAAGTCGACAGCCTAACTCTGCCAAGACAGGGTAGGTAAGTCCTTCATAATCCTGGCTCTACAACAAATGTCTGTCATAGAAACAGGACCCAAAGGCTGAAGACTGATGCAGGAATGTATGGAGAGAAAATGGGAACTGTCCAGGCAGTCATTGGTATGTCCTTTCTTAGTTTTGGAAGCTGCAGGCCCTGCACTTCCTATATAAGCAAATATATTTATCCCTCTCAGGTCTCTGAGGTGGTTGAAGAATAGACAGCTAGAGTCTCATAGTTAAATTTTGAGTTGTTTAGGAATCAAGAGGGTGTTATAGATCTAAGAAGATACTCTTAAAAATGTGTTGAAAGTTAGTATGAATGTTGAGTCACATATAGACCTTTAAACTCAAGGAGATGGTTAGATAGTAGAATGTTAAAGTCAGGGGCCAAATATGTATAAACTGGACATTGGGAAGGTATACTGGGCCATTTAACTCTCATAAATGTGGCATATTTATATCTGTTGTTTTGTATAATACTTACTGTAATAAGAGAAGGAACCATCTGTTGGACTGAAAGGGGAAACTTCTGGGGGGAAGAGGGTGGAAGGGCAGGATAGGAAGGGGGAATAGGGAGGGGTTTGTTACTGAGATGTAACTTGAAGAAAAAAAAATAAAGTATTTAAAAAAAAATCCTCAAGTAATTACCAATCCTACATGTAGACTTTCAAAGTCTAAGATGTTGTTCCTATATGTTCAGTAAAGTTGCTACCTAGGAAAGACAAGACACACATATACAAAACAGGAGGAAATAAGCTAGAGATAATGTATAAGCAAGTATGCATGTGATGTCTGAGAGACTCTAGATTCCAAAGCAAAAGGTTCAGAGTTATCCAGCTACTCAGAAAGAGTCTGAACACATAATCTACATATCTAGCTATTTAAAAAAAAAAAAAGGATTTTAACAATCCAGGTTGAGTAGCCGCAAGAAAAATAAGAAAATGTATTCCTTACACTATGTCAAGAACTAGTGCCAACTGGTAATAACAACAGTGAGCTACTATCAACATAAAAGCGGAAAGCTTTAACAGTATAAAAGGATAAAAGTTCAAGAAAAGAAGTCAACCCATTTTAATTTAAACCTTGTGGATTATAGATGCAAACTTTAATAAGAAAATGGTTCAATCTGGTACAGTGACACACTCCTATCACTCCAGGTACATGAGAGGATGAGGCAGGAGGATAACTTGAGCCTGGGAGTTATAGACACCAGTGATGGCAAAATAGCAAGGCTCCACCTCAAAAACAAACAAGAAAACAGAACCAAAAAGTCTTGTTATAGTTATATATAACATTTAACATTACTAGGTGGTACATCGGTATATTTTCATTTATAAAGCTAACCACAGTCAAAAACAAAATTGTTAAGTTAGTTACATGTCATAGTCGCTAAATATATTTAATTTCATATTAATATTTTTCTTGTTTTTATCACTTTAACTTCTATCAATACTATCAAAGGTAACTCTGAAACCATCATTTTAATGCAAATTGTAAATGACATTTTTAAATATTTGTGGGGGAGGGGCTTTTTCAGGCAAGATCTCATGTAACCCAAGATGTTCTTGAACTTCTAATCATCCTGCCTCTCCTTCTCATTGGCTTTGATTACAGGCATATGCCACAACACCCATTGAAAATCCTTATAGGTCTCAATAAATAATTCTTTTCATATATTTTATGAACAAACACCTAAAATTACAGCTGTAAAACAAATCAGGAAAATCTTGCTACCAAGCAAAGTGTGATTATCCTATGAAGAAAACTCATGTGTGTTTTATAATATCCTGGTAGTTAATGAACATCATGGGTTTCACCCTCAGCTTTCACTTAACAGCTGTTGAACACACAATGTTCCCATTTGTAAAATGAGAATTAACAAAACTAAAACGGAACAGAAAGGTTGTTGTAAGAATTAAAGTAATAAAGACCCTCAGTGTTGCATTGTTCATGTCCTTCCTCCTCTCCTCTTTATTTCCTGTAGGTGGTTCAAAAGAGAAAGATGGACTGACACCTAAAAATGAGGCTCTTCTTTAGAACCTCGAAGATAAGTTACAAGTCTAAACGAGCACTAATAATTCATCATTTCATCAGTTTGATAATTAAGAGGCTACCTATGTTAATTGACAACATTTCTTGCATAGAATTACTGCTAAGCTTCAGAAAATAGCTTAATACAGAAAATAAGTGAATTCTATGAGTAAAACAGTGCATGAGTAAAAAGTGAATTTCTTGAAGGAGAAAGTGAATCAATGGTCTGTCACTTACTTCTCTGTAAGTGTCATGGACTCTCCCCTCTGCAAAGGGGAGCAGATGGAATTTTCTCTATTTTCTCTGCTTTTCTATTTTATTCAGAAAAACAGCGACTAAGGAGTCTCTCTATGCCAATTTCTCTCTACATGAGCTATGCTCTAATGCATGAGATTGAGAAAACAACAGTACTGCTGTTTAGGGCCCTCTGATCCCTGTGACATGCTTGTTCAAACCTTAATGCAAAGGAAGGGAGAACAACAGCCCTACAGTGTTCTAACAAACAAACAGCTGGCCACAATGGTTCAATGGCAAATTCTAAAATTTTTTAAATTTTTAAATTTTTTAAAACATGGTCTAAGTGTTTGTTAATAGAGCAAGCATACATTAATGTGTAAGTGTGATTTAATCACAAGTATGATCAAAATAATAAGAATCCAGTTTCCTATGATTTGCTAGCATATTTCTGAAGATGCCTTCTCTCAGAGGAAGTTAGGCTAAAACCTTTAACAAAAAATTTAATGCCGCTGTACATGAAAATAGAAATCAGGAAAGTAAGTTAAAGATGGCAAAAAGAAAACTCATTTAGAAATGAGAAAAAAACGGGGCACTACAGTAACAATTCAATAATTATTTCACTTTTCCCCTTGGAATTTAAAGTCAGTCTTAAAGATTCACTTTAGACTTAAAGAACATCAGGGAGGTTATAATACACAGGGCAATGCATTTACATGCCAAAGCTAAGCAAAATGGACTAACGGGAGAAGAAAAGGACACATCTAGAGGGAGGAGGGGAACCAGGAAGAATAGAGAGGGAAGCACCTGAGACTAAGCAGAATGGCATTTTTGCATGGAGATGCTAGGTCAAATCCCAATACTTTGCATACCAATCTAAAGATAAATAAACAATAGCCTAATGATGAAGCCTAGAGTTCTCTCTCCACTCTAAAACATAGTGTTCACTTACCATGTATACTAAAAGATGATTATAAAATATATACAATTGGGCTAAATTGCCCATTGCATTTAAATTTTATAGAAAAAATTCAAGTATAATTTACAAGGAACCAGGATTACAAGATGAGAAAAAAATAGTATAACAGAAGTGTGATCAATAATTCTTCACCAATGCTTTCTTTTAAAGTTCTTAAGACTCTCAAGTGTTTTTAAAATATTATAAAACTGTTTTGAATAGGGTTTCCAGCACTTTTTTCTTCAGAATGTACAAAGATTTAAGTAATTGATAAGTCAGACATCCCAAACAGATACACATCTTCAGAAATATGCTAGTAAGAACTGATAATAAAACTGACTTTTGTATTTACTGGATCCTAAGTGTGCTTGAATTACTTAAACACACTTGCTCTATGAAAACATGGATGTTTTCAAGAGAAGGGGTTAATATTTTCCTATTGAAAGTATTTATAAATCTGGCCAAAATCTTTTACATATTAATTGCAAAGATTAGGTGACATGTGAAATTAAACATGAAAGAGCCTTGTATGCCAAAAAAAAAAAACTTTTACTAAGCCAAAAACATAATGTTGTACTTATCAAAACAGTAATACAAGATCCAAACTGTCCTACAGATCTTCAGTGAAAAAGAAGTATTTCCCCTTTAATGAAACAAGACTGCCACTTCTACTGACAGAATTTCTGTCATTCATAAATTTTCATCTACAACTCTAGGTTCAAAATCTTCAAAATGAGAACCATTTTCTGAAAATGTCTTCAAAAAACTGAAGTCAGAGATCAATGGGTGGGCAAATGGTATGGTATCAGTGGTCTTAGAAGTTTCAAAATAAATGAAAGAAAAGAGCACAGCAATACAGCAGCTGTGTTATCCAAACTGTACTGATTTCAAAACCGCAAATGCAAAAGCCCACGAACAAAGACAGGCACCAATTCTGCTCTAATGAAGCAAAGGTGTGCCCCCAGGAAGCTCTCGTGCAGGAAGTGTGTAAGGTAAAGACTGCTCTCATGATGCTATTGCACTACCTGCTTGTTTTGCCCTTCTTGTGTGAGCGGTTGAAGTGCTCAAGGACCTACAGAAAGAAAGCAGTGGTACCAACCTGACAACTTGCATGCTTCTGTATCTTTTGGTTTTCATTTTTTTCAATCTCTAAGATTAATCTGAAATTGTAAATGTCAATATATATAGTCTCCCTAAATAATGCATGTCTTCAATAACTTTTAAGGAAATAAAGAGATCCTAAAATCAAAATGTTTCAGAAGCACTCCTCTGTGTGCCTTAGACATGTTGTAGCCATCAGAGTGACAGTTATAAAAGAGCCCTGATCACAAAACGTAAATTCCCCTAAAAAACTACAACATTGTTAAGGTTTGAGAACATCACTTACTTATATACTTATAGATAATCCACATCATTTCTCTGCAAATATAACTGACAGTGCAACCAATAACACACTGCCAGCTGGTAACTAAACATGATAGTCTTGTGTGTATTTCTAATGCCACACTTTCTGCTATCTCTAAAATGAAATAGGATCTCAACATTTAAAGGCAAAATGGAGAAAAATAAAACTTCAAACACATACTTGTTAAGCATAATGACTATTTAGTAACTATCATTACCCAAAAGAGATAACTAGAGGCTGACAGAAACATTAGCCCGAATGCAACAAGAATAAACTTTAAACATCATTCTTATAAATCAGGATCATATAAATAGAAAATTTAAACTTATAAGTAATAATCTAAACTGATTAATTTGTTAATTAAAATTTACTATCTAGTTTAGCTTAAGATAATTTAAATATAATTAAAATCATAAAAATTATTAAGGAATTAAAATAGTTGTGAGGTCAAAAACTGTAGCCAACCATTTGAGCAGGTTATTCTCAGAAAAATTAGCTTTGTTATTTTATATGGGTATACATTTCTGAGAAATACTTTGGGATCTCATGTCAGAACTATCTTTGGGACACTTAAATACAGGTCCCATTACTTACCAGATTTTTTTTTCACCAGAAGGAAAAACAAAAAACTAACACATATATGTAATCTTGAAACGTATTATAAAAATTAGTCTATCAAGTAGAGATTATTAAAAGATAACAAATACACACACACACATATATATATGTATATATATATATATATATACAATTGTCCCTAGATATTAATATGAATCTCCTCCATAGGTCCTCTATCATTAAATTACTTTTGTGAATATTAACCTACACATGAAACATGGGGGATACTGCCAAAAGTAAGCTCAGTCAACAGATATACAATAAGTGTTAAATGCTATAAAAATAAACTGAACAAATGCCCAATCTAAATATTGACAAATATCCATAAATATGCCAAGACAACATTAGTAACATGGGACAGCTTATCCTACAACCTTAAAGAGTACCACACTATCTACTTAAATGAGTTTCCTTTACCTAAAGAAAAGAATTAGGGTAGCATTGGAAACAGGCAACATTCTTCATAGAAATGAGGCAACCCAGAAGTTAATCAGTGTTCATAATGCAAGTATAAGCTGTTATTTCATGTCTGTTGACATGGAATCCCTGACAGATTGTTATATATTATTTAAGAGGAGAAAACCCACATAAATTTAAGCCTAACAGACAACTACTACTATGTAAATCTGTAAGTAGAAAAATATGAAAAAATAAAGCATAAAGAAAATCTACCAGTTTGGTCTATTTCAATGATATGAAGATAAAACAAAAAATGGTGAGGAAGTAAATTCTGTTGACATAAACACATAACAGAAATAACAGAATTAATACTGTTCCACATGTGATGTAACAGATACATCTACATGTGAGACACCAGTTGAGTCTTTCTTTTGGAAGGAAAACACATAGGCACACAGACAGAGACAAAGATGTGTTTAACTGAAGTCTTGAACGTTGCACCTTTGAACCAATGGGTAAACCTAACTTGCTGTAGAACTTCAATGGCGGGACTGAGTCATTACTGTTGCTTCAGGACAGAAATGTTTGTTCTATGGGGAAAAATGTTTGCTCTTAATTTTACTTCTTTGCAGAGAATTTTTTCATTAAACATATATAAAATAAAATACATTTTACTGTCACACACATAAAGCAAAATTGGTGACTATGCTGATGACTGTTATCGCTGATAAATGACTTAACCTTTAAAATAATTCTCTGAAAGCCTGAGGGGGGAAAAGGAGCTATATGTTGCCCTCTTCTAAAGAATTTAAAAGTCTTATATTTTTATGTGGCTATCGACAAAATTATGTTGAAAGGTAGCCTCTATTTCATAATCTACTCAGTGCCAGTTAGCAATTATGAACAGGAAGAAGATAGAAATGGGAATAGAAAACTATCATTTCCCAAATCTACAGATACATTAAAAAAATGTTTCTCTACATATTTCTCCTTGGAGATGGAAATTACAGACTCCTGGAGAATATTGACAAATCGTGGATAATTAAAAGTTTTTTGAGCAAATGAATAAATGTTACATACAGGATGTCCATTCACTTCTACAACTAAGTAAAAATTCAAAGAAGCCACTTAATATAATAAGCACTGATTTAGAAAATTCCCTTTTCCCCAGACAGACAGATACCATAAAAATTGGGTTGATCTACCTCATTACTCTTGCTTTGAGATAGGGTCAGGCTATCATTGGTCAGTTCCTCATCATCAGCAGTGTTTCTGCTAAGAACTTTACTCTTCTTCTTCCTGCAACCTGCTTCACTAGCAGGGCTGCTATGGTCTTCATCATTGCCCTCATCATTCTCATCTTCATCACTCCCACTTCCCTCATCATCATCATCCTCATTGTCTCCATCACTGCCCTCCTTCTGAGATGCCGATCTCCCCTTTCTCTTTACTACAGTAGGTCTCCAGTCATTGTCGTCCTCACTGTCATAATCATCCATATCATTCAGCTCTTCCATGGATACAAAGTCCAAAAGGGGCCTGTTTCGACGAAGATTCCACTTCTTGGGCTCACTGACTTGTTCCTCTGTGGTGGTGGCTGTGGTAGGGACAGAAGGAGAGGTCACAGCAGGAGGACTTGTGGCCGGTGTGGTGGTAGCAGCAGCAGAAGTAGCTGCACTATCAGATATTGTTGCTTTTTCTTTGTCCTTTTCTCTTTCCTTTTCTTTCTCCTTTTTCTTTCTAGGTCTTTCTGCATTTTCTTCTTCTTCCTTTTTTTCCATTTTAATTAACCGTTTGTCTGGCGACACTATTTCCTCCTCTGTAGAGTTTTTAAGTTGTTCTTCTTTTAGTTTAATATCTTCATTCAGTTCTTCCTCTAAAATATTTTCCTCAGAATCACTACAGGAGCCTTCTCCACTGTCCTTTGAAGGGTCTTCACTTCCATTACCACTCCCTTCAGAATCTGTTGAAAATATGAGAAAAAAAAACCACACATATGTATATACATACACACACACACACAACACTGACACAAATGAAACCACCAAAACTTGTGGATAACTTGCAAAACAATATAAACAAATCTAAAGTAAAGAATGGTAGACATTCCCAACCTCATTAAATAATAAGCCAACAAAGTTGATATATGATCAAATCCAGTATGAGTTAATGAAGATGATATATGAAATGTAAGTTAGAATATACTTTAGAAATAATACCACTTTTATATCAAATAATCAATAAGAGTATAATGTCTTAGAGAGAATTATTCTTCCTAAAAGTATGTTTTAATGGGTACTTGATTGCAACTTAATCATAATATTATTTTATTATTCTTCCTTTACATCCTCTTCTAAAAAATCTGCATACTTAAAATAATAAATCACATCTCAAGCAAGAAAAATTTAGTCCTCTAAAACTGTCTAGTTTATTAAACTTTTATCTATCAAAGCAAGTATAGATATATGATAGTGAACTTGTAGCAGATAATGTTAGATCAAGTACAAAAGTGAAAAATGGACAATATCAATGGCACATAAAAAAATGGAAGAAGAAAGAAAATTTCAGTCTTACTGTTTAAGAGGATACTGCCCATATTAATAAATGTGTCATGTAAACTTTTGTGTAAGTTCTAACTACTAAATGCCCTAGAATGGAAGATGCTGATGGAGAAATGAATCCATCCTAATATGATCAGCTACTTTCTACTGAACAGATAAGCTGGGGTTATTGAGTCGCTCATGCAAGTCTATAATTAGCAACCAGCTTTCACTCCTGCCTAGGGCAGCAGAGTCCACCTCAACCCAGCACTATTCTTTATTCTACTCTTGTCTGCATGTAAGTCAATAAATAAAAACTTAAAATATTTGGACAGGAGGATAAATGGAAGCAGAGAAAGAAGAGGAAGAAAAGGATTTTTATACTAATTTAAAAACCTATATGAAATCAAATTGTGAGCATCTATAATCAAGAAAATGGAAATTCTAAAATAGTGTAAAACATTATTGCTTCCATACAATTTTAATTTCTATGGATTCAACTTTCCCTGACCTCTAAAATTAACTGGGAATTGAAGGTGCAAGAGTTAATTAGTATATTTAAATCACTTCACAAGCCTCATATACATGGCTAATAATAAAACTATTCTGTGTATTAGTTAACTCATGCAAGGAATGAAAACAACATATTTTGAATGATCCAATGAAATTACTATCAATCTCATGACTATAAGCTTATTCAGTAGTGTTTTGAAGAAAAAAAAACAAAACAAAATCCACCCTTACTGTAAACAATCTTGCACAGGGCAGAAGTTTACTGTCATCCAAGCCAAAAATGTTTTAGGTTTCAGACCTTTGGAGTCAGGTATGTGTGTTGAAATTTGGAAACGTTCACATTTTATGAGAGTAATTGGGAATATGCATAATATATTAGATTAATGCCACATTAATTCCTAACGTGCTATTCTATAATCAAATATAACAGTTCAACAGCATAAAGTACAAGTATTTACAGAGTATGGGAAATCACAAATTAACTGCTAGTCTTAGACAGGTTTTGCTATAAAACAAGTTTCTGTCAAATTTAAGAAATTCTTACAGATCTCTGAGCTTTTGGATTTAAAGAGTATGGACTCAACATCACTCCAGAGCAAGTGACTTGTTTTCAGGTCAAGAGTTCTACAAATCATTAAGAAAACTGGGTTTAAAACCACTCACAATAATTAAACCTAACCTATAGAGAAAAATCAGTCGTAGCTACATTTAACAATAATGTCTACAAACGTTTAAATAATGGTCTTCTGAGAAACAAGCAGAATTCACTAACTACTCCAAAGGCAGAAAGGGATCTCTTTTGCACATTAAAGAAAATTATGACACAAATAACACAGAAATCAAGAAAGGTAAAAGGTAGACAAGAAAGAAAGGTCTTATTCTTCTAGATCAGTTGTCTAGAAGATATTTTAACCCAAAAACTTAATAGGAAATACATAACTAAAGCTTGCTAGTACAGAGGATGGGTTCCTGATGAGAATTCAATTCTGAAATACCTGGCAAACTTTACAAATGTCATAGATTTTGTGATTTTATTTTTAGTGTCAATACTATCAACAATTATTTTTAAATGCAGAGATAAGTTAATATTCTTTGATTCATTTTTGTTTTATAATCAGGTCTGAGCACAGTGCAATTTTATGATTCAAGTGTTTTACATTAGTCAATGTGTTATTACAAGAACATCACATTTTTTCTTCAAATTAAAATATTAGTAGCGTGTCCAACTTTTTAATCACAAAATGTAACATCTTAGTCATCATCTAACAACAAAACCAGGATCTCTGAAAAATAACTTTTTCATCTGATTAGCCATCCCCTCTTTTTTGTACATATTCATTTGTGGAACAGAGATATTTATTTATAAGTACAGATGAATAATAATGACAATAACAAAATGAGGTCCACAGCTGGTTATATATTTAAAGGCTGCAAAAGAAAAACATTTCTATTACCACAATGTCAAAGAACAACTATAACCCATGATGCCTATCATTCCATGCGGAATAAAAAGGAAAGAAGAGGGAAGGAAGACAGGGAGAAAAAAATGAATAGTGAGAAGAAATTAGCCAGCTATTCCAAATAAAGTTGTCTTAAGCATAAGGACACAATTAATTATTTCCACATCTACAATGAACTTTTTTGTATTAAAAAAATAACTTTAAATTGAAATCCTGTTCCTCATTTAGTTACAGAACTTTAAAAAGCAAACTTTCAAATCAAACAAAACGGAGGATCTCTCAAAGCAGTAGTCACTTCAACTGTAATTTAAACTGAAATTTTTTAGTTACAGAATTCAAAAATTCCTTGACAATATTCAGATTATATAAATTTGATAACCAGCAGTCATCAGTATCATTACAACAAAGCTCATTTTCTCATGATAAATATTAAACAATTTAGAGATTTAAAACTATGAAATATAATCTTTGTTCAACAATTCCATAAACCTTAGTAATTCTTTTCATAGGCTAAGCACAGCAAGAATTAGCACCATAAATAAACATAGTAAATATCAGATCACTAGTCTACTGGTTAATCCTGAGTTACCCTGGAGTCACCTTTAACTGATTCTGTTTCTCTTGATAGAAGCCCATCACTCAACACAACTCACTCTCTGTTGACTCTAGTTACAGCTGTGCCATCTTGCATTTTCTGGGTAAATGTAAATTGGAGCTCTAGTATGGACAACTCTTTCCCAAAGGACATGCATTAGTTCCTAGAAACACTGGCAGTCACATGGCAGGTTGAACAGGTAGGAAACACACTACAAGCATCAAGTACCAGACAAAGATGCTCTAAACATCAATGCTATACTACACAGTACAAACCTCCACAACAAAGAATTAGCCAACAAAACACGAATAGTGCCAAGACACTCTGACAAACCCACATCCAGAATAAGAGCTCAATCTCCTCATTGTTTTCTAGGCGTGTTTCTTTTACTATTCTCTTTACTCAAGTCCTAACCACAAATAGAAATAACATTTCCATATCTCCATACCTTAAATGCTTAATGTTTCCCTCACCAAGATTATTTTTTCTAAATATTCTCAATTCACAGCTCCTTCCCTCGCTCCTCAATGAAATTGATCTATATCAAGCTGGTCTAAAATAATTCTTTCTTGTAACTTGAACTGTATACATAATCAACTACCCCCTGTATTACCCATCATTTGATAATTGCAACCTGGCCATTTATTTGTGATTTCACTGCAATGTTTGGAAAAGTGTTAAATGAAATGTTAATGAATATAACTTGATCCACTTAACACAGGTTAAGCAAAAAGCACTACCGAAAGAAACTACTAAAGCCTCAATCTGACTCATCTAGTTAGATTACTTCCAGGCAAAATGGCCTCGTTGCAACTAACTAAACAAACCATCAGATCTAACGTTCATCCACTTTACTTTCCATAGAAAAGAAAGTGGGGAAGGCCAGGACACCACTAGCTTCTATTGTTAATAAAATTAATAAATGCTCACATCTTCAGTAACATTCAATTCAGATTAACAGATAATCATTCCTAATCCTGCCACAAGGCAAATAAAACATTTTACTTAAGCTAAACCATGAAATTTCCACCACTGGGATGGTGTAGACCTGCAAAATCAGTCATCTCTGTGTGGTTCCATCTAACATGTCCACATAGGGTTCTGCTGGTGGTTGCTATTATAATTTTTAACTGTGTCCTGCCTTAGAACATATTTATTTTATTGTCCTCAATCAACTATGAGAGGAAATAGAGCTGATCTAGCATAAGCGAACATCTCAGCTATGAGCACCAACATACCTGAGCCAAAAATGGAAAAGAAGACTCAATTGCCATGACTGTTATTTTAAATAAAATTATTTTTCATTCTCGTTTTTCCAGAAAAACTATAAAAACAAATTTTTGACCTGAAATATTAGCTCATATAAACTTAGCAGGTGCCAGGGCAGTAAACAACTGGGGACTATAAGACAAGCGGTGACAAAAAAGTATGGATTTTTGAGTGCTTTTAGGGGACAGATAGTAGCCAAAAGTAACATCCCTTTAACAATAATTAGCACACATTAAGGTCTGGAATCTTGGCTTGCCTTGATACCATACATTGTTTTTAAGGTAGCTTATAAACTTATCTCTGGATTATTTCATTCCTCATGAACAGAATGCCTAATGAATGAGTCCATCTCATTAAATGAGAAAATAGATCTATCAAATTTACTGAAACAAAATAATTTTGATCATTTAAAAAAGTAAATTTTGGAGTTTGTTTCATAAATTCCTATCTCCTAAACGGTAACAATTTTTTGTCAGTGTAGAATCTCGTTGACACACCAATATTGCCTTGGAGCAGAGAACAACCCTATTGGTCATCCCTAAGAAGACATTTTACCTCCTTTGCCTTTCCTTTCTTTTCCTTCTTTGAAAGTACCAAACACCAGTGAGTCTACTAAGTAGGAGATAAAGTGCTGTAAAGTAAAGGTTAAAAGCAGTTAATCACGATACGTTTCTCAAGGGTTAGTTGCTGGAGCAAATTTGTCAGTTATGACAATGTCCAGGCCATTTTGATTTGAGATTACATCAATCCACTCTTAGTTTCTAAACAATGAAGATTTTGTAGTCAGACATACTGGATCTATTGGTTTCTGGATAACCTAATAAGCAGTTCTCCGACTTAGTACCTCCACGACTGTAAAGGGTTACTTCCTTAATGCACTATTATAAAAGGCAAATGACATTATGTAACGAATCATAGTATAATTTCTGTTGGCTGATATGCCATTACAAGTAACACAACACAAACTAATTTTTTGTTGTTGTTGTTGTTTTGGTTTTTGAGACATGGTTTGTCTGTGTAGCTTTGGCTCTCCTGAAATAGCTGTGTAGTCCAGGCTGGCCTTGAATTCAGAGATCCACCTGCCTGTGCCTTCCAAGTGCTGGGATTAAAGGCATGTGCCACAACCACATGACTGATACAAACTGATTTCATGCCTTCTCAACACCTTTAGAAAGATAAAGGAGAGAGCCAGAGAAAGGGAGCAAGATGTTTCAAAATGTCAAACTACATGATGGGATACTAAAAACATGTTAGAAGGGCTGGAAGTATAGTCCAGCAATAGAGCAAGTGCAAGGCCCTGTGTGTGATCCCAGTACTTCAAGAAAAGAACTCATGGAGGGATGAAACTAGAAAGGCTTTCATTTCTCACTATATATAAATGTTCATTAAAGGGGTAGAAATACAAAGACTTTTTAATGTTCGTGTGTTAGTTGATGTTTTTCGGATATAGCAGCCCATATAACTTTATGTTTCTCATATTCCTTAAGTTAAAACTCAATATATTAAGTGTACATTAAGTACACAGAAGAAAATGCACAAAGGAAAACCATAATGCTCTGTTTCTGTTTTTAAACTATGTGAACATACAACTTTCATCAGTAAGTACACTAAGCAAACACTATGCTTTACTGAAGGCATGGCACCTTCTGTTTTAAACCACATAGTTTCCTTGGACTAGCTTTATTCTGTAAGAAAATGGGTGCACAAAAAGAACTCCCCTAAATGTGTCAAATGAGCTGACATGGAAATAACCCGGTTAAAGGCTAATTATCGTCCATATTATTCTTAATATACTCTTCTACATCTAGGACAAATCAAGTCTTCACTTGAATATATAAGCATAAATATACTTTAGGGTACAGAATGGGAAAAATGGTTTTGCATCTTTGAATAGGGCCTTTCCCTACCAGCTAACCATCTGAATAAATATGAAGGGAGCAGAAGCCATAATAGTATCTAGTGAAAGAATCTTAGGAAAATGTGGGAAATCAAATGATCAAAATAACGCTTTGTGTGCTTTTACTGTAAATGAACATTTTAATCAAAAGTGGTCCAAAAAATAAAGTTAAGAATGCACTGAACTGCAGAGGGCTGGGAAAAAAGAAAGGTAGTGTTTACCTGAAGCATCTCCAACTTTAAAATCACTGTCATCTGAGCTATCATAATCAAGAGCTTCCAGGAGAGAAGCGGCCAAAGGCTTCACCTGCCTCCTCTTGGAACTGCGATCCACTGTTAAGAGAAAATATGTCATTTTACAATTTCACCAAACAGGGAGAGCTGTGATGGTGAGGGAAATAGGAATGACTTCCTGCAGGGAATCTGAGTTCACATTGCCTTTGGGGAGAAGTTGGGGTTGAGGAAGGTGGCTGCAGAAGGCCCAGTTGTCCCTGGGGTGCAGCTAAGATCAAATCAAACCTGCCAAAATCTTCGCAGACTCCCCCTCCCCCAACTTCTGTGGCTACCCGGTAATCCCTCATTCAGGCACCACAACGTACAGGAACATACAGCCCACGGCATCCCAGAAGCCAAGTTCTCTCTACCGAGAACCAAAGAGCAGCTTTTACCAAGGGTCAGCTAGTCCTGAAGGACCCATCCAGCCCTCCCTGGTCCGCAAATCCTAACTTCTGGAAGGAACAGTCTAGAGGGGCTGAGACCTCAGATACACTTACTAAGGAATCCGTGAGGTGGTCTGGAGACCTAGAGAGAGGCTGCAGGAGGCAAGGCAGCAAGGGCACGCAGAGGGCTGAGAAGACAAGTCGGAGAGCAGCTATTTAAGCAGGGCGGTGCGCCGACCAAGCAGGGGCGCCCCCGGGGGCGGGTCACTGTCCCCGCCGCCCCGAGCCCGCCCGGCGCCCCTTCCCCTGCGCTCCCCGGGCCAGAGGCGCCAGGCCCGAACTGGCCGCCCTGCGCTGAGAACTGCCCTGGTTAAAACTAGAAATAAAAAGAAAACTTTATTAGCCTGCACCAGAAACAACAAAACAAAAGACTCAGAATTTCCAGTCGGAGGCTGACAGAAACAATAGGAAGAACGACCCGGATACAGCTCAGACAAGAAGGAAGTGAAAACCACGGGTTAAACGCCGCTCGCAGCCGAAGCCAAGAGCGCGTGCGCAGACCTGCTCCCTGGAGGGAGAGAGTCGAACGCAGCCGAGCAAAGCAGACTGGACCTAGTAACTTTAAGAATCAAGTTCACTCACAACCCCAAAAGCTCCGCCCATAGCCTAGGGACGCCTAAACCTCTCTGAAACCAAACCCCATCTCCTTCCAGTTATGTAAGACCAATTACTGATTTTGGATTATATTTATTATCTTAAAGTACTGCTAAAAACGATAAATGATAACTACACCCCCACCCCCATCTACTGCTTCAGTGAATTGCTTTTCCTTAAATAGGAATGTACCAAAGTGTTTTCTGCCAAAGGTTATGTCATAGGCATAAGGAATTTTTGTTCTAAATAAGATTTTGATCATAATGACTAATTCTTTTGATATATCCTAGGAGTTTGTTTCTTAATATGCTTACCAGCTATTCATTCCTCTCTCCTGAAGACAAGCTGTCCTGCCTACTACACAAATTCATCTACATTAGATCCTATGAATAAGCCTTCTAAGCTACGGGGGACATTATAATATTTAATAAATGGGATATGCTCTCCACATAGGTAGAAAATGTAATATCTAGGCAATAAAATAAACTCTGAATGAGAATTCCTAGAAAGAAGCTGTGTCTGCTAAGGCTGATTGGTTAAAACTGCAATGATATGGAGAAGTTGGAATGTTATAATTCTAGAGCTTAATTACAAATTATTCTGATCTGTGTTTAGCCTAGTAAATAAATAGCTATTCTTAGCCCCCCCTCCATGTCAGATCTAACATTGGGTGACTAACAGATAAAAATCCTTTTGGAATCAGCTAACTCAACAAAACCCTAGTCTCTTACCAATCAAAGGGCTAAGAATGTTATCAGCGTTCAAGGCCTAGAACAGAGTTCTCTCCATCTTGCCATAACCCACCTACCTCATATACCCACCAAAGTATTTAAAAAGTGTCTTGATTCGTGGCTTTCTTCTATAAAATGCTCATGAGATCACTGCCTTGTTGGAACATGGTGTTTGGAAAGATCTAAAACTATGTTGCCAGCCATGGTCACTCATAGTTAGTCTCAGAATAAACTATCTCTTGTCCTTTCTGAGAAGACAGCTATGTTTTTACATACTTATTAAAGGTAAAAGTCTTGAATTAATTGTTTAGTAATTAGTCTTGAATTAATTGCTGTTTTGAAAAGTATTAATCTCAGAGAAAATTTATCCATTTAACTATATTAACTCTTGTTTAAATTAAAATTATGTGATTTCATCTTACCCCATTCAGAATGGCCAAGATGAATAAAGCAAATGACAGCACATTGCTGGTAAGGATGTGGAGAAAACGAACACTTAGTTATTGCTGATGGGAGTGCAAACTGGTACAGCTACTATAAAAATCAGGGTGGAGGTTCTTCAAGAGGCTGAGAATCCATTCTAAAGACCCAGCTATACTACTCTTGGGCATATATCCCAAGGACTCTACATCTTACTACATAGATACTTGTTCATCCTTGTCCATTGCTGCTCTATTCATAATAGCCAGAAACTAGAAATATTGTAGATGTCCATAAGGTGATGATTGGATAATGAAAGTGTGGTGCATTTACACAATGGAATACTATTTAGTTGTTAAGAAAAGTGAAATTTGCAGGTAAATGGATGGAGTTCGAAAAAAAAATCATCCTGAGTGAAGTAACTCAGACCTAAAAAGTCAAATATTGTATTTTTCAATATTAGGAGCATAAGTTTAAAAAATATATGTAACTCCAATAAGAGCTAGACGTCAGAAGCAAGCCCCTGGCTCAGATAGAAGCCTGTTCCCAGGACTGGCCTTGATATGCTAATGAACAAATCCCAAGGTGATGCTGAAGTGCTAGGGAACCAGCCCCAAACTGTGAACCCCTGATAGTGCAATGCTATACTGCACAATGAAATGAAACAAAAATTGGTCTCTAAGATAGCACTGCAGTGCTCCCCTGTAGATACACATCCAGAGAGGGCTTGAGACACTGTGTAGCCCTAACTTTGGTGACAGCTGAACACCCTGGCACTGTTGCTGGGCCTATAGGCCCTCTTATCAGTGTTAGTTGCTAGCTAGCCCTCTCAGGACTTCCTGGAACTCCATCAGTGCCCTCTTTCCAGCCTTCCACTGCTGAAGGACTTCAAAGAGGACTTGGGTCAATTATGCAAGTTTCCAAAGCTTTCTTATCAAAGAAAATCCCCCAGTGGAACCCTGCTGTAGCTTTTCTGCTCAAATAACTGTTCCCCTCTTAGTGAGATGTTAGTTTAACTTTTATATTAGCATGATATTTTATGTAATGTTTGTGTGAATAAACCACACATATTTGAAAGACAAATCTTGTGTGAACATTATAATTGCCAAATGCATTGCAGCCCATAGGCAGTACTTTCTGCAATGTGGATGTTAGCTTTTATGCTTTTGAAATGTGTGCTATATTCCAAATAACCACAGAGGTTACATACCTAGTAAGAGTTTGGGGGTAGAGGGATCTCCCAAGGAAGGGGAGATAGAATATAGTGCTACAGAGAGTTAAACAGGGAAGTAGAATAGAAAGATTAAATGAGGCGAGGGATGGGAGAGGATAACAGAGTAATATAGGGAGGAAAACTAACACTAAAGGTCTTGTAAAAAAAAAAATATATGAAAACCTGTTTACCACTCTAGAGGCAATGGGTCCTGGAAGAATGGAACCTAAATAAGGGGGAATAAATTCTCATGCAATAGTCAACTTTATTTTGAGCATCACACAATTTATAATCTAAGGATTAAAAAGAATTACATGAATAAATTATACAATCACAAGGACACATTGAACATGGCAAAAACATGTTTTTCAATAGAGGTAATAAATAACAATAGGCAATTGTAATGAATAATCTGAAGTGAATTCACACCTATCCACTACACCTGGGAGAAGCACAAAAGCACACTCCAAGAACAATTCCATGTTTTGAAGAAACTTAGGCCACAAGACTCTTGTCTTGTTTTCTTTGGAATATTCTCACAAGCACTCAGAATTCTCTTCACAAAACTGTATTCTAGGACTTTGTTACAACAGAAACCTACTACTGAAGAGGTTCTCTAAAGTATACACAATATGAAAGGGATTTACACAGGGTAAATTTACTCCTCCAGATACTGGGAGAGACAATGCCTCAACTAGCTATCTTACCCTACCAAGTAAAAACTCATGTTGGGAATGGGTTACATCTTGCTCAGTCATTGGCCAAAGAAGTCTCATAGAATCCTTCAGATATCACAGACTATATTACTTGCCCTCTACAACCTGAGGGTAAGTCCCTGTTGTTGAAGATACTATTTACTTATGTTATGTTATTGAATATAGAGATATCAAGCTGGTGCTCAACTAGAAGTTCCATCCCTAATGGCTAGTGTGTAGGGAGTTAAATTAATACAAATTAGATCTAGGGGTTTCTGATACAGTCTCTTAATTCGGGGCATGAAGATCAACTTGGCTGTGACCAATTAGCTTATCAGCTTGTGGAAAAACAAGGATGAAGTCAGGTGAAAACAGGAAACAAACAGGAGATTTAATGGACTGAAAAACAAGGTTGAAGCCAGGAAAAACAGGAAAGACTTAATGGACGAAGAAACAAAGTATTTGGCCTGGCATTGTTTTCAGCTGCTAAGTGGGCAGAGCCCAAATTAAGCTGAAACAGGTGGAACAAGGAGAGATCCTAGTTAAGGATGGAGACAGAGACACTCCCCCACCCCCACCACCCGCCCCCCCCGCCCCCAGCATAGTAGAGAGCTCAGAGAGTCTTGCTGGAGAAAGTGCTGGTGAACTGATGGCCAGATCTCCCTCAGGCAAAAAGAAGCTGGTGAGCAAAGAAAGCCTCAGCAAAACAGCAAAAAGCCAAGGACTAAACCCTGTGGCTCAACTTTTGCCTAGAGGGGTTTGGCCTGTCCGTACAGTGGCCTGAACGGAACTGTGGCCAGCTTTAAAGACTGAGGCAGAGCGGCAGAGTTGCTGATACAAAGGAAATAAGTTGGCCTACAGATGGCTGGGGTCTCCCAGAGAGAAGAAAGCCTCAAGCCTTATTTAAGGTGAAGTCGCCATATGCAATTTACCCTGACGGATCTACATCTGAGATATTCCAGAAAAAAAAAATGCTAAGTGCATTAAAGGGTCTACCACAGAGACTGTGTTCCTGACGACTAAAGACCTGCCCCAGCGACTGTATCCTTCTAAAAGGTTAGATAATTATAATAGTTATCAATAGATTTAGTGGTTAGGTTAAAGGGGTTGTAGGAATTTATAGGGTTAACAGTTAAGAAATTGTTGGTATTTGTTATAAGTGAATAGTTACCAATAAATAAGAATTGAATAATTTTAAAAAGTTCGGGTACACTAGTGTTTATGGTGCTTCTGGTAATTTGAATAGGTATAGCCCCCTTAGACTCATGTGTTTGAATGTGTAGCCTATAGGGAGTGGCACTAGTAGGAGGTGTGGCCTTTTGGAGTAGGTGTGGCCTTGTTGGAGGAAGTATGTCACTGTGGAGGTTAGTTTTGCGGGATGCCTGGTGTGACATAGCCTTAAGTCAAATAATTCTTTAAATAATAAACGCATCTTTAAATGCCATTTTCTGTATGCCTCTGAGGGTTTTGAAGACATCTATTATTTTATTTATAAGTCTATCTATCATCTACCTATCTATCTTTGAACAAGCAAACTGTATATTTTTATCCATTTATTATCTGTTTAACCTAGTATTTGACATGATGAGGAGCTTGACTGGCCAGCAATCAACCTGTATTACCCAGACTCCTAAATAGATTGCAGTAGCAACCCATAAAAGGATTGGAAGTAAACCTGTACTTTTAAATGAGTTATATAGGCACAATACCTTATATAAGAGTTGAAATATACATATTATGTGTCAAAATATAAAATTCTATACCAATGAATCAAAATTTAACCTTATTTTTGTATCAATATACAAAATTCTACTCCAATGTATTGAAAGATAGCCTTATTTGAGAATAACAATATATTTGAGTTTCAGAGCAGATTCAATAATCTATCCTTATATCTTATCATTTCTAAATTTTATATATATATAGATATATATATATATTCCCCATTTTCTTTTCAAGTCTTTTCCCCCTATATAAGAGAGAAAGAAGGATACAGAAAAGAAAAAGAGATCTCCAAGTCTAACTTTCTATACCTTGCTTAACAAGACCATATAACAATTTGTAACCACTACCCCTAAACAACATTTATAACACATCAAATGACCAAAGAATCATCCATCCCACTTTTTGGGAATGTGACATTGCTCTCTTAAATTCCTGCTGAATTGGGATGCAGAAAACCTGTTTGGGGGTCCCAAAAATGGAAAAATGGTTAAGCAAGTTAATTGTAACATTTGTTGTCCAGTCTCTAGGTACTCCACAATTTGAATGTCATGAGCAGTTTGTAGTCTGAAGCTGGACTTTGGGTAGGCAAGTTCAGGGGCTTATTGAAGTCCTGTCTGGAACAGTCTGTAAGACTGGGCCATCTCAGCAAGCTGTTTGAAGTTGTTCTGGATGCAGATTTTGGAGGAATGGCTATTGAGGCAGTCTGTGAGGCTGGATCATTTGGGCTACTTGTCTTCTTTGATGTCTGGTCACTTTGTTCTGAAAATATGTAATTTCTCATAAGTATCATATAGTTCTGCAACTAGCAAAATGCCTTGGATGTGCAAGATGCACAAAACAATTAAGGAATATTTTCTGTTCTTTGTTTGAACAGAAGAAAGACATTTGTAATTCTCCATTTATGCCATATGAAAGGATGGCATGTAATAGTATTACACATATATGCTATATATAATCTATTTTAAATTGAAAATACAGCATAAGACTGTATGGAGTTTAAGTATTCTTCTCTACAGTTGACAAAAATTTATTAATTGATTAAAACAGGTATATTCTCTGTTGCTTTGGCTTTTTGTACATCAGGATGGCCCCAAACTCAAAGAGAACCAATCTGTCTCTGTCTCCCACGTTTTGGGATCAAAGGTATGCATTTATATATATTTTTTCTTTCCTTTTCTCCTTTCTTTGGAGATTTAATTTCTATGTGGATATATCTATCCTTATTGAGACAGGGTTTCTCTGTGTAGCTTGGGCTGTCTTGATTTGCTCTGTAGAGCTCTGTAGATTAGAATCACATGAACACACAAGGAACCTGTTTTTTCCTTGTGTCCCAAGTTTTGGGATCAAGATATGAATTTAAATAACTGAATTACCCTTATTAAACAATAACATTAGTTAAACCATTTTGTTTTTGTTTGAGTTCCAGTTCTCCCAGGAAAACTCCATTCTTAAGGAGATTGGTGTAGAATAGCATGATATGCTATTTTATGTTAGCTTTTCTTAACTGTTGGCTGTGGGAGACATGCAGTTTTCATGTTATTCCCCACCCTAACTCTGCGTCCTTATATTGATTAACAGAATCAATCTCTCTCTCTCTCTTTCTCTCTCTCTCTCTCTCTCTCTCTCTCTCTCTCTCTCCCCGGAGACAGGATTTCTCTGTGTATCCTTGTCCTGGACTCGCTTTGTAGACCAAGCTAGCCTTAAACTCACAGAGATCAGCCTGCCTCTACTTCCCAAGTACACCACCACACCTAGCATTTAACACATCTCTTTTATGGGCAAAATGTCTCTTGAAACCAGTTCTCTTGTGGGAGTCCCACACCTAAGGAGATTGTATTGTGACTCCTTTCTCTTTACATAAATTTAAGATTATGTATATTTATCCATTAGATCAGTAAGGACATTATTAAACTTAACATCAAGGAAAAAATGTGTCATTTTTGAATTCTAGACTGTCTTTAGCAAGCAGCCTTATCTTATCAGCAGGGTTCCTGCCCTGCCTTCATTCTTTAAACCAGGCTGGTCTAGAATCCAGAGATCTGCCTGTTTCTTCCTCTAATGTGATGGGATTAAGGGCATGTGCCAGTACCACCCTGCTCAAATATTTCACTTAAATCCCAGATATTAGTAACTCTGTAACCCAGAGAGCAACTTTGAACTGTAGTGACAATTTGAAATCTGCCCAACATATTCAAAAATTTATTATGTGTTAGCAATGCCAAACCAGACAAATATCCTTTCTACCTTCCAATATAGGAAAATCAAAGACATCTAAACAAAAATCAAGCAAAGAAATAACATTCCAAAAGCCTTGGCATGTCTAACCATGCCATCCCATGCTGCAATGTTCGCTATTCCTTTGAATCTAGTTTTGGCTGCATTTCACTGGTGGGCCTATACCAAAAACTCCTGACAGGCACCTAGTACCTAAGGAGCGGTGAGATCCAGCTGTCATCAGTTTTGCCTTATTTATCAGGAAAGGCCTCCTTCCTTCCCCCATTATCATTGTTGGCAACGTAGCATTCTATCTGTAAATTCTTTCCTTTAAGACTGTCCTAGTCTGAACTTTCTCAAAAAAGATACACAGAACCACAATTGTTAGGGTAAAAATCATTTGCAAGCTACGGCAAACATACTGAATTGGAATCCAAACATATTGAGGCATTATGAATTCCTCCATTTTTAATCTAGGCAGTTAATTGTGCTCTCAAGCTCTGTTTAGAAAGCTGTCAGTTTTTTAGTACATAAGGAGAGTTAAGCTTTTCACCTTTGCTGCAAGGGAGTACCTTTAGTTAAGCAAAGCCACTCCTTTGAAATTTATTCGGGTTCGGGTCCCTGCTCTTTAGCTAGGAAACCACCCGGGCCTTCTCAGGCTGTAAGCATCAATTCTAAATGCCCTACTTGGGTGCCATTTGTAGAAAAAAAATGTCTAATTAAATTATTTACTAGTATTTAGGTTATACTTAATTGGTTGTCAGCTGTTAATCCTTAACCAGCCATTATAAATGAACACACAGAGACACCAAGTGGATTAAGACTTGGCCTGAATTGAGCAATCTTGGTCCAGCTAAGCTAGATCTTAATTCTGTTACCCAAACATGAACCCATATGTACATACGTCCCCTTGGACTGCCATTCTCCACACTATGACGATGTTCCTGGCCATGTGGAATGAGGCTCTTTTTTTCTAACCCATGGCGTGTGTCCTCCTACTTCCTGCTCCTGGCTGGAATGAATCAATCCTCTGTGTAAAACACAGGGTTAGTGTTCTAATCTCAGGGAGTCCCACCTTTCTCTGTCTTTGCCCAATCTCAGACCTCAGCATTTTATTTAACCAATCAGAGACAATGTAAGTAACAGACCGCAAGTAGAACCAATTAATTAACATTTAGAATGCTTAACACTACCCCATCATGCTCCCACAACTTGTTTTATCCCATGACAACAGTGAGTACCTTTAGTAACAGAATTATTCACAGTACCTCAGAGGTGAAAGAAAATTGATGCAGAAACAGACAGAAAATATATGTTTCTGATATAATTTTGTCTGTCTGCTTCTTGTCTCTTTCCTTCACTTCCCTACTGACTCCTCTACTGACCTCAGGTGGCACAGGACATGTTTCCACAGACCATAGCACTGAATTCATTAAGATCAATCTTTTACTGTACAAATATGAGGCTTAAGAGTCCTTCATAACCCCTGCTCTACAATCAATGTCTATCAGAGAAATGGGGCCAAATGACTGAAGATCGATGCTGTAATGTATGGAGAGAAAATGGGAACTGTCCAGGCAGCCACTGGTATATCATTTCTTAGTTTTGGAAGCTGCAGGCCCTGTACTTCCTATATAATCAGATATATTTATCCCTCTCAGGTCTCTGAGGTGGTTGAAGAATAGATAGCTAGAGTCTCATAGTTAAATTTTGAGTTGTTTAGGAATCAAGAGGGTGTTCTGGATCTAAGAAGATATTTTTAAAATTATGAGGCAAGTTAGTATGAAAACTGAGTTAGATATAGAACTTTAAACTCATGGAGATGGTTAGATAGTAGAATGTTAAAGTCAGGTGCCAAATACATATGGACTGGACATTGGGAATGTACGCTAAGCCATATAACCCTAATAACTGTGGCCTAATTACCTCTGGTGTTTTGTATTGTATTTATTATTATAAGAGAAAGAGCCATTTGTTGGACTGAAAGGGGAAACTGTCGGGGGAAATAAGATATACCTTAAATTAAAAAAAAAAAAGGGAAGAGGATGGAGGATTGAGGGTGGGAGGGTGGGACTGGAGGGGGGAATAGGGAGGGGACTGCGATTGAGATGTAACTTGAAGAAATAAAAAATAAAGGAAAAAAAATAAAATCTCATTGTGGAAAAAAAAAAAAAGTTCTGCTTCTCTGGATGACCCCTGACTAATCTATGCACCTTCAGTTCTGATTGCTTTACTATTTCCTCAATCTTGGCCTGGTCTTCATTTGTTCATAGTCAATAGAGCACTACTCAACCTTCCTAATGCTGTGACCCTACTGAGTTCCTCATGTTGTGGTGATGACCAACCATAAATTTATTCTTGTTGCTACTTCATAGCTGTAATTTTGCTTCTGTTATGAACTGGAATGTAAATATCTGGTATGCAGCCCACAGGTGGGAACTGCTTCTCCAGAGTCTTAGGGCAGAGTATCTTCTCTTCCTACACATTTGTTTTGCATGTTTGATGTGAACAAGCTCATAGGTTTCCTCTGTATTAACTCTCATCTGTAGGCTCTTCATTTTCAAGTTTTCTTCATCTCAAGAGTGATATATATCTTTCCTGGCTTAGCATGTCTCTAACTAAAGATATTTCACAGATTTCATAGATTCAGTGAGTCCAAAAGTGACTCCATAGGACTACAGAAGTGCTCAGTGGCAAAGTGCTTGTTGCAAAGGTATGGGGCCCTGAGTCAATCCCTAACACCCAGGTAAAAGCAGGAGACAGGGTCAGGAGGACTCACAGGGCTTGTTGGGCAGCTAGTCTAACCAAATCCACAAGCTCCAATACAGTGAAAGACTATCTAAAAAAACTAAGGTGGACAGTGAGGGAGGAAGACACTGGACACTAACCTCTGATGCTCATATACACACAAATACATTCACAAATGCATGCAGATACCATACTCGCTTAGCAGAGCAAACAGTACCTACCTAGTAAGCCTTCAACATATGAACAAGTGACTGAATGAACTAAGGAATCCATAGAAAAAATAAAAACTAAAGAGAGATTATAAATGGTATCAAAGAAGAAGGATGGAAAATGTGATAATCTAAACTCCATCATATGAAGATTATATGTTTGATGTCCTATTCCAAATAGACACATTTTCCCCTAAAATATTACATAGACAGATTTCACTGAAAAGAAGTACTAACTAAATTACTCTATCTCTGCTTTTTAATATTCATTAAATTTTACATATAAAGCACTTCAAGTATTTAATTTAAGCTTATAGCAGTGAATCTTTGAGATTTGTAACAGTGGGAGTAAACTTTCAGACCAAAATACTTTCATTTTTTTCTGATAGAAATTTTATAATTAGTGGTGGTTTATGCTAAATAGTCATATGAGTAGAAGAACATATTTGTTTTTAGATTAAGGATAGAGGCAGAATTATTAACAACTGAAGATATTTGCATTTGTGTTATCAGAAAAATAACTACAATTGTCATTTTATATATTAGAAAATAATTAAAATCCTAAATGCAAACTGAATAAAAATTCGATTCTCTCTTCAATTTACATGAATATAATTGTATACTATGGCTCAGTTATTAAATTATTTCTCAAAAGAAGTTATTTCTTTACTGTCATGCATTAATAACAACACATAATCACTATGGCTTCCAGAACCTTCTAAGATTGAATCTTCAAGGAAAATATACAAGATACTAAATTATCTTGGGTGCTACTGACGCAGATTTAGGGATTTTCACCACAGAAAACTGGTTTGTTGGTTTATTTCCTTGTTTGTTTTAGAGAAATGCTCTTTGTAGCCTAGATTGGCCTCAAACTTAATATGTAGCTGAGGCTGACCTTAAAGTCCTGACCTTCCTGTCTTTGCTTCTCAAATGCTGGGACTATAAATATATGCCACCATGTCTGGCTAAAATTTCATTTCATTTAGACAACTATTATTTGTATGTTTTTAAATTTTAAATCATTCAAAAAATCAAAATAAAACAACAAGAAATATGCAAGATACAAATCTCAAAATAAAATGGTAAAAGATATCCCAATTCATTTATTAAGATCCTATGCCATACAATTTCTTTACTCTCCAGTTAGGAATAATTTTTGAATCTTCATTACATAAAGGATAAAATTCCAAATCTGAGTTAACCTTTTCAGCTTCATTTCCCATGTTTCCTTTCTATGAAACCCAAGTTCCACTATTCTAAACTTAGCTCCTTCCATGTACTATGAACTTACAATATAAGCTCTGATTTCCTCACTATGAACTTACAGTATAAGCTTTTTTTTATATTACTGAGTATGTGGATTTATTTGTTTTTGAATAGATGAATCATGGCAGTCACGTGAACACTGTAGGACATACTCGAAGATTGATCCTTGTCTTCTGCCTTGACACAAGATTTCTTATTGTCTGTTACTGCACACTCCAGGCTACATGTCTTGTGAACTTCTAGGGTTTGTCTATTCGCTGTAGTAGGATTAGAGGTCCATGCTACGACATGTGGCTTTGCGGAGTTCTAGGGATCTGAACTCAAGCTCTCGTACTTGAATGGTAAGCAATTTTTACTGTGCCATCTCCCGGGCCCTCTTTTTATGTTCTTTTTATTTTTAATTTTGTATTCCCCATTGACCAAGTCGAGTCACCTGTCTGAGCTTGATACTAATAGGAGGATTACATACAATTTTTTCTTTAAAAAAAATTAACTCCTCATGGAATCATAAGGAAGTTTCCTCATCTATGTTCATAGCAGCCTTATTTGTAATAGTTAGAAACTGGAAACAACCCAGATGTCCCTCAACCGAAGAATGGGTTAAAAAACTGTGGTACATCTACACAATGGAATATTATTCAGCTATGAGGAACAATGAAATTATGCAATTTGCATCCAAATGGATGGAACTAGAAAAGCTCATCCTGAGTGAGCTAGCCAAGACTCAGAAAGATGAATATGGCATCTATTCACTTATAGTAGGATTTTAGCTATATAGTAGGGGATATCGATACTACAACCAATGCACCAAAGGGAACATGGACATAGACTTTTTATTTTTTATTCTTCTATTTTTATTTTTTTAATTTTTTATTCTTTTTTATCTGTTTGCCTGCTTATTTGTTAGTTTGGTTTTTTAGTTCTCTCTCCCTGACAATGAGACACTTTTTACCGGTGGTACTGCCTCGTAGACCCCCATTGTATGAAGAGGCTCTTGGCCCTCATATGACCTCTGAACTGGGATGAGGGACTGTTATATAGGGACACTCCTCTCCAGAGAAGTGGGATGGAAGGATCAGGGATAAAGAAAAAAAATGAAATATGAAGTTTTGGCCTTTTGCTACTAATTGTCATAAAATGTTTAGGATAATTAAGAAATGCAAACTAATAGTCATGCAAGCCTGTCATTTTGTTAGGTGCTGTGACAGTCTATAGTTATTTTCTAAGCTAATCAGAAATCAAGTTGCTAAGAGACAAGCAACATTTGCTTATCCTAATATAAGAGATAGATAGGGCCTCTTCAAAAACATCAAGAGATATGCAGAATATGGCATTTAAAGATGTACTCTTAACTTTAGATTTTTTTGATATCGAGACATGTCAACTCCTGACAGCACCCCCTATTCTACTCCAAGTAGAAGATGAGCATCGAAGAATCTCCAGTGGGAGATAATCGAATTAGTGGCAAGCCTGTCTCTTGGCAGGAAAAACCCTTTGCTCCAACTGTAGACAGAATGCTGACCAAAAAGAACAAAACTTGGAAGCAGGTAAGTTGACAGCCTAGCTCTGCCAAGACAGGGTAGGCTAGTCCTTCATAATTCCTGCTCTACAATCAAGGTCTGTCAGAGAAACGGGGCCAAACGACTGAAGATTGATGCTGTAATGTATGGAGAGAAAATGGGAACTGTCTAGGCAGCCACTGGTATGACATTTCTTAGTTTTGGAAGCTGCAGGCCCTGCACTTCCTATATAATCAGGTATATCTATCCCTCTCAGGTCTCTGAGGTGGTTGAAGAATAGATAGCTAGAGTCTCATAATTAAATTTTGAGTTGTTTAGGAATCAAGAGAGTGTCCTGGATCTAAGAAGATGTTTTTAAAATTGTGATGCAAGTTAGTATGAAAGCTGAGTTAGATATAGAACTTTAAACTCATGGAGATGGTTAGATAGTAGAATGTTAAAGTCAGGTGCCAAATACATATGGACTGGACATTGGGAATGTATGCTAAGCCATATAACTCTCATAATTGTGGCCTAATTACCTCTGTTGTTTTGTATTGTATTTATTATTATAAGAGAAAGAGCCATTTGTTGGACTGACAGGGAGAGCTATTGGGGGGGGGAAGATATTCCTTAAACTTAAAAAAAAAAAGGAAGGGGATGGGTGGGTTGAGGCAGAAGACGGTGGGAGGATGGGACTGGAGGGGAAAGTAGGGAGGGGATTGCGATTGAGATGTAACTTGAAGAAATAAAAAATAAAAAAAATAAAAAACCAATAGTCAATAAATAAATAAATAAATGAGACAGAGCACAAAAAAAAATTAACATGTGAACAAAAGGCCACTGTAACAGAGTTTTGGTTTTTTGGTTTTTTTTTTAATTTTTTTTTTTCTTAATTACAACCACTTAGGAATCTTCATTCAAGATATTCAGGTCTTCACTGTCTCTTTTCAAAAAGCACACATTACTGGAGAGAACCTAGAACTCCTGTCTGCTGTTATTTCTAACTCAGAGTCTATGATTCACAAATGATGTTGTAGAACCTTCTTTGTTTATTATCATTTCTCTTCCTGTCCTTACTGACATACTTTTTTTTCCTTTCTTGATTTTCCCCTTCTTTATTTTTTGCCTTTTTTTTTTTCTTTTCAGTGCTAAGGATAGATAAAACCCTCAAACACACTAAGCAAGTGCTGTAGCACTGAACTACATTCCCAGTCCAATACTGTGGTTTCTAGTTTCTTGTTTTTTTTTCTAGAATTGTCTTTGACTGATCTAAAGATCTATTAATTAACAATAACTTTGACTGCCCTAAAACAGACACACACACACACACCCCATACTACAAGTGTTAGAAAGACCTATAAATGAAAATAAGAAAAATAATTAGACTGAAACAGAGGAACTTAGACAACAGCCTATAGCAGTACCACATAATGAAATTGAAGAGGGGTGACCCAAGTTTCTTAGATCACCAACTTTAGCTCTCTCCCTCCTCTTCTTTCTCTCTGTCTCTTCTTCTCTCCCTCCCCCCCATGTCTCTCTGAATTAGCATACCCTTTCTCTTTTCTCCTTCCCTGCTTGTATCTAATAAACCTGCCTTGACATGTTAAAAAAAAAAACAAAGAAGAAGAAGAAAAAGAAGAAGAAGAAAAAAGAAAACCAACCTTAGTTTATTCAGTTACCATACAAGACCTACCAGGAGACAATAGGCACTCCCAAGGTTATGGAGAAATTAAATGGAATCCTATAGACATATTAGATTTGAGGATATTTAAAGAAGTGATCATTTCATATGATATGCATTCACCCTGTGTGAAGCAGTTATTAAATTCATGGACAATTCAGAACAGAATTATCCCCCAAGACTGGGAAGATTTAGCAACTGTAATATTGGAAGAGGGTCCTCAGTTACAATGGCGAACATAGTAGAAAGAGGAAGCGAGGGTCATAGAAGAACAACATAAGACTAGAGGTATTGATATTTCCCAAGATCAGTTGCTAGATGAAAGTCAATGTGTTAAGTTGCAAAAAAAAAAAAAAAAAAAAAAAAAACAGCTTGAATTTGATGATCCCACCTCCGTGCTTTAAATGCTTGGGTCAAGGTTGAAGAATCAGGAAAGAGGTCTGGCTCATTCACTAAAATTATACAAGTCCCAAAAGAGACCTTCACTGGTTTTTTTTTTTTTTTTTTTTTTTTTGGCAAAGATTTACTCCAGCTATAAATAGAATAATATCAGATTCAGAAGTCAGAAAAATAATATTCAAATCTTTGGCCTTTGAAAATGCTAATTCAGAATGCAAAAGGGTGATTAGACCTTTAAAGGTAAGATCAGCACCAATAGGTGAATGGATTAGAAATACAGCTGGATCTCACATTTATGATGCTACTCTAATAGGAGAAGTTAAGTTCTAAAAATTTAAGAAAAATCAAAATGGTAGATGTTTTAATTTTGGTAAGCAAGATCATTTGAAAAGGGATTGTAGGCAAGGCATCCCTAGAAACAATGTTTTTTCTAGAGATAATCCAAAAAGAAGCCCCAAGTCTTCAGGAGTATGCAGAATATGTGGCAAATACTGGCATTGGACTAATGAATACAGATCAACAAGGGATAGACAGGTAACCCTTTGCCATCAGGAAACACCTAGAGGGCCTCCCACAGGCCACCATATCAAATTCAATTCAATCATTCACTGTCAGAGTCAGAGAAACTGATCCACAGAGCAATGAAAAGATTTAATGCATGCTGTTAAAAATAACACTGCTCTGGATGTAATCAAGGACAGAACAGCTCCAGTAGATAAAACAAAAATTCAAGGGAGACCAGAAAACAAGTATTTTGGCAAACTGATATAACTAATCAAAGACTAAAGCTAAAATTAGAAATTAATGGCATTAAAGTTGAAGGTTTAGTAGACAGAGGAGCAGACAGATGTAACAATAATTTCACCAAAATCTTGGCATCCAGATTGGCCTCTTCAGGAGATAAATATTCAATTTCTAGGGACTGGAACTTTATCTCAGGTAAAACTAGTACAAGATGGATCAAGTGTATAGGGCTAGAAGTATAAATTGGAAAACTAAAGCTATATGTGGCTTTATATAGGTGTGAATTCATGGGGACATGATTTGTTGCAGCAATGGAAAACACAGATTAACATTCCTCCAATCTCAGAAACAAACCATAATAGAAAGAATGCTTCTGAGAAAAATATTAAAAGGTATTGTGAAGAACGGTCACAGACTGCCCAGGCTGCCCATAAGCAGGACATGACAGGCGTTGGTCTTTCAAACATACCAACTGTCTTACCTTTAAAATGGCTGACTAACAAACCTGTATGGGTGAATCAAGGGCCTATGACAAAAAAAAAAAAAAATTACAACTACTACAACAGCTAGTACAGGAGTAGTTAAATGCTCAATACATTGAGGATTCTACCAGACCATGGAATTCCCATGGGCTTGTTATAAAAAAGAAATCAGGAAAATGGGAGGATGTTAACAGATTTAAGAGCTATAAATAAGATGATTCACCAATGGGATCTTTACAGCTTGGAATCCCATTGCCTTATTTATTACCTAAATCATGGCCTCTGATAGTAACTGATTTAAAAAATTGCTTTTTCCCAATCTCTTTGCATCAGTATGATATGGAAAAGTTTTCTTTCTCAGTACTTACTTATAAAAATAGTTGTTATGAAAAAAAAAACAAACATGTCATTGGAAAATCTTACCATAAGGAATGTTGATGCTGTTTTTGAAACAAAATCTCATTTGATTTTATCAATGAAGACTCAGGAGCCAGATGCTGGGGTGAAAGTCTGCTATCTCAGACAGGCAGAGAAAGCACCTAGCTGATCTTCCTCCTCAACTGACATCCCAGGAGAAAAAGCCCAGTTCTTCTTCTGCATGTTTTCTTAAAAAAACTCTTCAAACTGAATGTCCTTCCTGTTTACTTTCTGTGCATCTATCTGTCCTTCCTATCTGTCCTTCTGACTTCCTTTCACACTCTATGGTTTTTTTCCTATATTCACACCCTGTCAACTGGTTGCTTGCTCCACCTCTTGACCTATGGTTGACTTTATTTACTCCTGTTTAAAATAAACAGAATGCTCTTGGATTAAAGGTGTGTGCTAGGACTGAGCAACACCATAACTTGAAACAGGTTTTTCCAGTACACAATCTCAGGGTTCACAGTGTGATCAAATATCCTGCAACAACACACACATAAACACAAACACAAACACACACACGCATGCACGCACACATTTCTACAGTAGAACAGAGAATGGATAACTATAGGGAGTTAAGACAGGGAATAGTCTTTAACCATGCCGATTTTGTCAGCACTCGTCCTCAGTTCTTGGCTTAAATGCATATCAAGAGTTCATAAGCACGAGCATATCTTTCTATCTGATTCTTTCCTCCAGAAGATTGGAGAAATGTAATATCAATTCACATCTCGAATAGTCAAAGTTTTTAACAGCCAAAGCTAAGAGTTCTTTTAGCTGTATGTAGTCTACTTCTCTTCTATTTGAACCTTACATCATTGGCCAAACCTGTAATTCTTTCTGAGACAGACTATGCTTCTAATCACAATTACTATGACTTGAAATACCTACCTTCAAAACATGCTCATCATAGGAAAGCAATGACTCTTTCCAAATATCTCTCTATTTCACACCCAAGGTGGTAAAGCAGCCACTGTCTAGAACATAACTTGATCTTGTCATGCCTTAAGGGAAAAGAGGATAGAACAGTACACATGGGAGCCAACAATTCTGTATGACATGTATCATTTCTCACAGTTCATTTACTACTAAAGAAAGTCACCTTATCAAACTTGATGTTAGTGAAATGACCTCTTTGTCTAAGCATAAGCAGCAGGAATTTGGAAATGATATAATCTACTATACACAAAATTCGTACTTCTGAAACTCACATTGAAGTTACAATCCCTTCCCTCCTATTGCTTTTTTAAACTGTCACCTCTATTCTCTCCAGCCCTACTTAAAATACAGGTCACATAATTTTTTTTTTTTTTTTTTTGGTTTTTCAAGACAGGGTTTCTCTGTGTAGCCTGGCTGCCCTGGACTCGCTTTGTGACCAGGCTGACCTTGAACTCACAGTGATCCGCCTGCCTCTGCATCCAAGTGCTGGGATTAAAGGTGTGCACCATAGTTCACATATTCTTTTCCCTGACTTTAATATGCAAATTAAAGCTTGACAGTTTGACCTGTCAGTTACAATTTAGTCAAAATTTACATTGTGTAATTCTGCTTTTTTAATATTTAAAAAGGCCTCACCTGGCTGGCCATATTATTATGTCTAGGAACTAGGCACCCAGTAGACATTCCTATTCCAACCAACATCCCAGCCCAAAAGCCCTAAGCTGAAAAGCCTGAAAGATCCTAGAGGAAGAAGCCTAGAAGGAGAAAACCTCTGAAGCAACCTGAGGTAACCTCTCTGAAGGAGCAAGAGGCCTCTGAAGCAAGCTCTGAGGAACCCCTGAAGGAAGCTCTGAAAGAGCGTACCCAAAGAACCCACTCCTTCTCCAGGGTGTCTTAAATTCCCTCAGCTCAGTGTCCCTCCTTACTGATTAATCTCTGTCAGCTGTTTCCTTATTCCAACTCTTGAGCAGCTAGGGTTAACTATTTAATCCTGTTTACAGAAAGCTATTGGACTAAAGGTGTGTGCTTAGAGGTGGGCCCCACTATAACCATTTGTTTACTGTAAACAGAAAGCTCTAGGATTAAAGGCCAAGTTATCCCACAATTGAAACAGATTCCTCATTTCAGTCATCACATTTCATGTTCACAATGTGATCAAATATTCTGCAACAAGAAAGGAAAAAAAGAAAGCAAACAAGCCATGACAGCCTTTACATTCATAGCCTTCACTGCATATCAACCATGTTTCCCTCCTTACTGGTTTTATCCAAAAAAGCATTTCATGTTGGAATTCCTGTTTGTTCTCTGAGTCTTTTTTCACTCCATCTCCTAAGCTATTTTAGTCAGTCATACAGCATCTTTCCCATTTATAACATGACTCCTTTTATTTTCTAATCTAGACATGTATTCTGCTCTCTAGAAATTCAATGGATTTTTATGGATAGATATACATTTAAATCTATACATACTTATCAATTATTTCAGTAATTGGCATGGACATTGTCACAGCTGGTAACCACTAAACTTCTGACATTATTCTTAATCTTTTTTCCCCATTCACCCATATCTATTCAACCATCAGGTCCTGTTGGTACTGCATATTTTTCCCTGAGAGTTTTGGTGACACCTTCCGCCAACTCCCAATCTTTACAGTCCCTCCCTTAGGACAACTTAAATTCTTTCACATGGACTATTGCAATAACCCTTTTCTCTGCTCCATTACTTATAGCCAGATTTCAACCACAAAATCTTCTGGATGAGCTTCCTAAAGTCCTGAGAATAAAGTTTTTGTGTAAGTGGTCCTGGGCTGGGATGTGGCTCCTACTTTGCCCTTCCTCTGAAGTTCCTTCCATAACAGACTTCAGCACCTTAGCCATTGTGCTTTCAGACCTTCATATGAATTGTCTTCCTTACACACCTCCCCCTAAAGCTTTGGCCAATATCTACTTCAGTTTAGCAGTTTCGGTGAAAACGTCTCCTCGTTTTAGTCTTATTATTTGAAATGCTTTAAGATACGTAGGCAGTTGGAAAGGGTTCAGGTTGTTGCTTGTGATCCCAAACTGACCATTAAACCCGTCCCAAGGGAGGACATATGGGCAAAAAGTAAATTTAGAAAGATGTAAATGAAAATTGAAGTAGAGTAGTAGAAAAGGTTAAGTGCAGGAACACTACCAATGAAGATACTTTTAAGGATGCAATATCTGGACAAGAAAGGATGGTGGCATGTTGCAAAAGTTCTTTAGAGCGACAATCTTCAAGGGTGCCATGACCAAAGAATCTAGAAATTACACTGAAGAAACTGGGGCCATCTTTAAGTCACTTACTAGTTTTTCAACTTCTGTCCCTAAGCGCCAGTGGAAGACAGGAAACAGCTGCAGTCTTAAACCGCAGTCATTGACCTCGGCGGCTGGAGACACGACCTGTCCTACGGGAGCTGGGCGCTGAGCCTGCAGAGGCGCCTGGCAGTTCCCTCTGGGGCGCTCCGGGCGGCCCGGCGCGCACACGGCACGCGCGCCCCCAAGGGCGTCAGCGCGCGGCCCGGGCGGGGAGGCGCCGCTAGGGAAGCCCTGCCCGCGGAGCGCATCAGCAGCCGACCGCCGGCTGACCCTGATCTGTGCGCATGTCGTCCTAAAAGGTGCCTGTCCCAACTGTAGAGACGTTCTGACTTCTACGCAGGAATTTATGGCCATCAGAAAGATGCATCGTGGCGGAATGAAGGATGTTGACTTTCACCATGGAAAGAAGTGGTCTACCCAGGTTAGGATGAACGCGCGAGGGCTGAGCACCCACGCAGGCACTGTAGAGGGCAGCCGCATCCGGGCTTTCCTGCTGCAGGCTGTCCTCCGAGCCAGGGGTCCTTCAGGTAAGAGGTCCTGGGTGACTTTGGACGTCCGCTCAGCCAGGTTGCAGAAGCCGGTCAGTGGTTGCCTTGCTGCTGTTTTCCAGTCTCCGTAGAGGTAGGCCTCTGCCGCAACCATGTTCCGCCAGATCCTCGGGCAAGCCAAGAAGCATCCCAGCGTAAGTTCATGATCTTTTCCCACACGGTCTCTTAGTTGCGGTGCGTCTGCCTCTGCCCTCTGGGGACGTTCTCTTTGCACTGTTCCTTGTGATTATACCTGTCTGTGGTTGGGCTGACCTGTTTTTTTTCGAAGCCTTTTATTTGTGACGGTTTACTCCTATCCACTGCGGGGTTTTACCTGAAGCAGAAGGTGGCAGACGTCAGGGAGAAAGGTAAACATTCCGAGTGTTGGAACGCTGTGGCCACGCTCTCTTTATTGCTTGGTCCAAAGAGGGGTGGATGGTACCCTGAGTGGTTAGAATCCAAGAGAGGTCAGATTTGTTATGCTGTCTTTTGAGGCTTTTATATTCACTGCATTGTGCCACCAAGCCTTCTGTAATATAAGGGATCTTCTTCATCTTGTAATCCTCACTTTTGGAAACCTTGACATTTGCAAAATTTATTACGGTTTTCTTGATATCTCATGTTCATCCAGTATAGCCCGATACAATAGAGTGCTATAGATCTAAAACTCCCTATGACAAAAGCGGGAGAGATGGCCCAGCGGTTAAGGGCCCTGGTTGCTCTTCCAAAGGACCTGAGTTCAAATCCGAGCACCCACATGATAGTTCACAACTATCTTTAATTCTAGGGGATGACACCATCACACAAACATGCACAGAAGCAGAACACCATGAAAAATTAAAAAATAGATAAAAATAAAAACTCCCCATGACAGTCCTTAATCTTTGCCTTAAGCATAGTTTTCTAAATACTCAGCAAAATTGATAGGAATCAGTTTTCAGAGTTCATTCCGAAAACTAGTGCTTGTAATAAACATTTCTGTCAGCTAATTATGCTCCTTATTTCACAGATACTATGTTCACAACTTTTCAGAGCCACTCTTTGGTAGTTTTCAAAGGGGTTCCCCTCCTTCCAGCCCTCCAAGGAAGTAATGAAATTTACTGGGAACGTTGTTCAAATGTTACAGAAGTGAATGTACTTCATAGGATTATTTTTCCATATAATTGACTCCTTATAAATAAGTCAGACTCCTAAACCCAAAGCTTCCTAACATCTTTTTCAAAGATCATGCCTTTAGAATACAATTAAAAGAAACATTGCTTCCATCTAAGCTCGAACTTTATTCATATTTTAGGACATGTTGGCAAAATAGCAGACTTGAAAGTTAATGTGTAGAAACCAGTATAGCCTTATTTGGACAAGATCAAGGAATTCAATAATGGCTGCTGTTTTTTTTCTCTATTTGGTTCTAGTTGATTCCTCTCTTTGTATTCCTCGGAGCAGGAGGTACTGGAGCAGCACTGTATGTGATGCGCTTGGCATTGTTCAATCCTGATGTCAGGTGAGTCTAAGATGTTTAAGACTTGAATGGTTGAGAAGCTGGGCTGGAGACCACAGTCCTGGGAGAAGTAACAGGGTAGAAACAACTACAAGTTGCTCTGCTGCTGACATGTACTTTTCCTCTTTATGAGCTTATCTAATTTACCTGAGTTTTAGTTTCCTATTGGTAAAAAGTAGAATTGCTAATACCAAATCTTAACATTTTGAAGGCCAAGATAATTGAATTTTTTGTTTGTTGTTGTTGCTGTTGTTTTGAGACAGGGCATCACTATGTACATCTGACTGAACTAGGACTCATTGTGTAAACCAGACTGGCCTCTCTAGTGCTGGAATTAAAGGCGTGCACCACCATGTCTGGCAATAATTGCTCTTTATGAAATAGTTAACCATGATTCCTGTCATATGAGAATGTGTACCTACTTTTCCTCAATAAACTGATTCTTTTTGCACTTGGAAAATGATTAGTTGACTATTGATTACACCTTTATATATTACTTCGATGATAAAATAGAAGATTTAATAAAAGCCAAACAAACATTTCTGTCACAAAGACAAAAATAAACACAGCCCAAAAGGATATGTTCTGTGATTTTTACCAGTTGGAAGCTTGTTTAACTATAAATTCTACTTCTGTTGACTCTATAGTGAAAATAATCCCATACTATACCTAATAGAAAATGAGATACATCTGTTTATATACCAACTTCTAAGGAGGTATTTTTAAAACACTATTATAAGTAGTCTCTTAATACTGTAATAATTATAATGTTTTACTCATTTTAGCTGGGACAGGAAGAATAACCCAGAGCCTTGGAACAAACTAGGTCCCAATGACCAATACAAGGTAAGGTACAAAATTGTTTAAAATTGCAGGAAACCATATTGTAACAGATGCAACTATGTGGTGGTTTTTCTTGAAATGGCATATGCAGGTAAAATTCCATTATAAGTATAATGAACTTTGAAGGGCCCCTGCTGCTTTGCTTAGCTGGGATTAAGGGCATGCATTTCATAAAGCTTCAGATGATGTTTCTCTTAAAGTATGGGCATCTCTGGCCTATTGGGTGGTTTGCTTGGCTGTTTCTTCTTGGTATGGTTCAAATATTTTAGATGAGTATTAGTAGAAAGAAATGAAAGTCAATTGAAATTAAATTTTGCCGTGAGAGTCATAGATAAACTTTAACATGTTCCCAGAAGAGTGTTCTCTCTAGCTACTCTTTGAAAGAGTGTGTTCATATACCAACACTGTTGATTTCACAAATACAACCTTTCTTATGTGTGATATTTTTACATACAAGCCCTCACATTGTCAAGAATATTTCTGTATTTAAGTATAGTTTTCTATACAGTTTATCTATTTAAAGTGTCTAATTCTGCCATCTGTTTTCTGTTGCATCTAGCTGTTTCTAAGTAGCCATCAGTTTGCCTGAGCACTCAAGAGGAGTCAGTGAGCCTTCCTTAACTAAGACTTGGGAAGTGTCTGTGGTAGAGATAGGTGTTCTTGTTACTATTTGTCCAAACTTTTAAGATTAGTCTTTATTTACTTTAAACTTTCTGCTTAACCCAACTATAATTGGACTTTTAAGTACTTAAGTTGCTGTCTTTTAAAGATGCAACTTAAAATTCACTAGCCAAGCTAAAACAGGCCTTCTGATAATGTCTTTTAATATTTTGCTCAAGGAACAATAAATAGCATTCTCATTTGTTACTTTGTTTTAGGAATTTAAGTACCAGTTATTTGGGGGGAGGGGTCAGGATGTATCTACATCTAAGAAATATTAAAAAGAACCGGTGAATTTGGTGGTTTGACCAAAGAGCAGTTTGGAGTCCTGTATAATTGTTTTTCAGAAAATGTAACAGATGATTCCAGTAATTGTGCCAGTTCCCAGTGCCTTGGAATTGGTGACACAGGCTAAGGAATATTCTGCATTAAGACCCTATTGTTAAAGCTGGGTGGTGGTGCACACCTTTAATCCCAGCACTCCAAAGGCAGAGGCAGGCAGATCTCTGAGTTAGATGTCAACCTGATCTGCAGAGTGAATTCCTGGACAGCCAAGGCTACACAGAGAAACTGTCTCAAAAAAACAAACAAAACAAAAACAGAGCCTAGTGTTTTTGGCATGGCCTGAGCCTTAAGTACCTGTAGCTAATAGAGGGTAGAAACTGAAGAATGTTGCTATATTAGAATTGAAATAAAGAGGCCTAGATCTAGATATTTGTAATCCTGGAATGCCTGAAGTCTACTTATGTTTGCTTCTGAACCCAAGCAGTGAGGTAAACTAGGTTGTCTCCATGTTAATTTTTCTAACACCTAAGAGAATTTTTTGAGGACAGGGTTTCTCTGAATAACTTTGGCTGTATACGAACTTGCTCTAGGCTGTTTACGAACTTGCTCTAGTTGTGAAGGCTCTGCCCTCATGACCTAATTAACTTCCAAATGCTCAGTTTCTAAATCATTATCCTATTGAGAGCTAGATTTCAATAGAAATTTCAGGGAGACATGAATATTCAGTCATAAAGGGAGCTTATTAGTTCCCCAAAGGAAGCTCATATAACAAGAGATTAGACAAAGGTGGGATTTAAGGATTAGGGGACTGGTGATATATCAGTGAAAGATATCCTTCAAAGCCAGGATCAGATAAAGCAGTCTAGGATGCTTTCAAGGTAACCACTGTTAAGAATAACAGCAAAGCCATGTAAGTGAAAAAAATAAATAAATAAAGCAGACTTCAAAGTTACTTCCAGAAAAAAAAATTTTCAAGTACAAAATAAACACATCAAAGTCTATTAGCTATGAGGAAAAAAAAAAAAAAGTGTTGAAACAAGGTCTCTATATAGTCCTGGCTCTCCTGGAACTCTATGTTGACCAAGCTGTCCTTCAAGTCACGGATACCTACTTGCTTCTTTGCCTCCAGACTGTTGAGATGAAAAGCATGCACTATTACATCAGACAAAACAGTAGGTTTAAGGATGTAGCCATGGCTATCTTGAAACTTGATATGTAGATCAGGGTGATCTTGAACTCACGTGGAGATCTGCCTGCCTCTGCCTCACAAATACTAGCTTAAAGGCATACACTACCAGCACTACCACACCTGGCTGTGGTTTTGTTTTTAAAGGTTTATTTTTCTTAATTTGAATTCATGTATTCTGTGTTGGTGCACCTAAGTGCAGGTACCTGCTGACACTACGATGTCAGGGTGCCTTGAGCTTGAGTTACTACCAAGATGGTTGTGAGCCACCCCATATGAGTGCTGGGAACTGAACTCTACCTTTAGATGAGCAGAACTTTCAGCCATTAAGCTGTCTCTCCAGCTTTTTAGTTCATTCAGTTTTAAGTAAGTTATAATTTGATCTTCAGTTGGATTTTCATAAAGCAGTTAGAATGCAAAGAATTGTGATGATTAAGATAAACAGCAGCTAGACATTATTGCATCTATTAGATGTTTATTTTCTTCATAATATTATACCTGCACATCCATCTATAAATATCCTAATATTATGTGAACATGTTATGTGAGACCAGCATAACGTGTTCTGTAAACTGATTCTTAAGACAATCAGAGCAAAGAATATTGCTGGCTTATAATTTTCTGTCCAAGAAACCCTAGGTCTGTGTGTGTGTGTGTGTGTGTGTGTGTGTGTGTGTGTGTGTGTGTGTGTGTGT
>CAJQZJ010032981.1:3672116-3723666 GCA_907164525.1 Lophiomys imhausi | reverse complement strand
TGTGTGTGTGTGTGTGTGTGTGTGTGTGTGTGTGTGTGTGTGTGTGTACATACATACCTAAGGATGACATGGTAATATGCTTTACAAATTGGAGATTTTTCTTATTTAAAAATCAAGTAATTGGCTGGGGGGTGGTTCAGCTGGTAAAGTTCTAGCCTAGCCCATCCCTAGCATCTTAGAACCGAGTGTGGGGACTACTTGGGAGGAAGAGACAGGAAAACCTAAACATTTAAGATTATCCTCAGACACAACACAGAAGTTACCCTATGCTGTGTGAGATCCTGCCTCTACAGTAAGAAAGGAATGTCCAGAATCTCACAGTAAGAAAGGAATGTCCAGAGTCTCACAGTAAGAAAGGAATGTCCAGAGTCTCACATAGGCTGAGCTATCCCTGTGCCTTTGAGCTTTGATGCCAGCCCTGAAATTCTCCCTTTTTTTTTAAATATAAACTGTCTTGGGCACTGTTACATAGCTGTGTGGAGACACTATGACCAAGGCAATTCATATGAAAGAGTGTGTTTAATTGGGACTTGCCTACAGTTTCAGAGGCTTAACCATTAACATCTTAGCAGGGAGCATGGTGATCAAGAATATATGTGGAAACTACATCCTGATCTTCAAGCACATAGAGATTTGAGCCTGGCTTGGGCCTTTGAAACCTCACAACCCATCCCCAGTGACTTACTTCCTCCAACAGGGCCACACCTAATCCTCTAATCCTATCAGAGTTGCACTCCTTGGTGACTAAGCATTCAAATATATCATCCTATGGGTATCAATCTTATCAAACCAGCAAACAAGCTCTGGCAAAAATGTTTATGATTCTTCTGTAGATAAATCATGTAATCTAAAAGGAATTATAGCATTATCTCCTCAGTTTTCTTTCACATAAGAAAATAAGTAAAATTAAGATTATAAACTTTGTTTCTTCCAATAGAAATTTTAGACCAGTTTCAAATATAGCATTAAAAAAAATTCACTAGCAGTTAGATATTGTTTAGCACTAACAGTAAAATTTAATTCTAAAATGAGGTTTAATTAGCTGTATGGATATATTTGGAAATCTTAAACATGTATAAGTGCCATATTACCTAAAAGCTATCACCAAAAGCGACTGTGACAAAGGTTACAATTCAGAAAATCTCTAAGAAAAAGACAGTGTGCAGCTGAAGAGTTGCAAAGTTACAAAGCATTTTATTATTAGCCTCCCATACTTTTGGTTCAGGATCTTACACATCACATATGCAGCTCTTTAAGTTGACAACTCTGTATACTTGTATTCTGTTAGAGATTTTCCCATATATATAAAATGGAGATGAACTAAAAAATTTACAGAGTTAGAAGTATGCATCAGAAGGAATTAATAATTATTCATTTTGCAATGGGTTTTCGCTATGGGTCTAGCTAGTAATGTATACTTAAACCACAGATTGGATGCTTTATTCAACAAAACCATCTCAAAACACTGTGATTTTAGATGAAGTATTTTCTTGTGAATTAAGTTTACATCATTAAATATTCTTAAATTTTTCATTCTGAATTGTTACTTGAGAAAATTGAGGCATCAAATTCCAAAATTTCTGTGGCATGTCTGTTTTTTTGATAATCTCTAATATTTTTTTTCCAAGTTCTACTCAGTGAATGTGGACTACAGCAAACTGAAGAAGGAAGGTCCCGACTTCTAGACTGAAATCCACCACAAAGCTGCTTATAATGAAGGTCTTCAGAAGCTATCCGCACAATTTTCCACTTAACAGGGAAAACTTCTCCTCTGAATGCATGAAATCATGTTGATTTTTTTGGAGTTTATTACACTGATGAATAAATCTCTGAAACTTAATATGTGTCACTAATAAATGTTGGAGGCCCATATGGGACTGTATAGCTAGGATATAGGGAATAAAGTATTAGGATTTAGAGAATCTTGAATTTCTTTGTACTTACACATTTGAAAATGAGACTATGATACTTTACTACTTTAATAAGACTGTGTGTGTTCAGGTAGGCTCACACTTGATAACTTGAAACTGGAAATTAATCAAAGGACTGTTGGGAAGAGTATTCAAGCCTTGGTTAAATGAACAAAATGGAACTCTCGGGATTTCTGTTATTGGCTGATATTGAAACACACAGTTAAATTCTTTTTTTTTATTTTAGAATTTCCATTTTATTAATCTATAGGTATAATTTTTTAACATTCAAGTTATATCACATTCCCTCCTACCCTCTTCTTCATACTCCTATTTTTTTTAATTTAAGTTGTATCTTTTCCCCCCAACAGCTCCCCCTTTTAGTCCAATAGAAGGCTCGTTTTCTTATAACAGTTGATACAATACAAAATAATGAGAACAATTAGGCCACAATTACGAAAATTATAAGGTATAACATACATTCCCAATGTTTAGTCCATACGTATTTTGCAACTGATATTAATATTCTATTATCTGTCTCAAGTTTAAAGTTCTATACCTAACTCATTTTCCATCCTAACTTGCATTACCAACTTAAAAACATTTTAGACCTAGAAAATCCTTTTAATTCCTAATCAACTTAAAACTTAACTGTGAGACTATAACTATCTAGTCTTTAACCACATCAGAGACTTGAGAAGCATAAATATATCTGACTAAACTAGAAGTGCAGAGCCAGCAGGTTCGGAAACTAAGACATGAGAGACAACTGGCTGCCTGGACAGTTCCAAATTTCTCTCTATACATTGGAGCATCTTCAGCTTCTTGGCCCAGTATCTCTGACAGACATTAATTGTAAGGCAGGAATTATGAAGGACTTCCCTACCCTGTCTTGGCAGAGCTAGGCTGTCGACTTAACTGCTTCCAAGTTTTGTCCATTTTGGACAGCATTCTGTCTACAGTGGAAGCAAGGGATTTCTCTTGGGCAGTGACAAGCTTGCCACTAATGCAGCCATTTCCAAATGGAGATTTTCTGATGCTTATCCTCTACTTGGAGTAGAATACTGGGTGCTGTCAGGAGCTGACATGTCACAATATCAAAAATCTTAAGAAAACATCTTTGCCATATTCTGCAGATCTTTTGAGGTTTTTGAAGACCACCCAGCTCCATATATTTGAATTAGCAAATGTTGCTGGTCTCTTAGGAACTTGATTTCTGATTAACTTAGAAAACATCTGTGATACACTATGCTAGTACCTAACAAAATGACATGTTTGAATGACTATTAGTTTGCATTTCTTAATTATCCTAAATAGTTTGTGACAGTTGCTATCAAAAAACCAAAACTTCACATTGCATTTTTAAGCATTACATTTAAAAAGAGTTAACCTTAATTTTGTGTCAATATATAAAGATCTAAACTGATGTAGCCAAATATCTTAATTTTGTATCATAAGAGCATATTAAATCTATCCCTTTATCATTTCTATATTATGTCTATATTCCATTTTTTTTTTCAGGTCTTTTCCCCCTACATAGGAGAGAAAGAAGGGTAGAGAAAAGAAAAAGAGAAATCCCTGGGTCTAACCTCCAAAACCTTGTTTTAAAAAGACCATTTAACAACTTGGAACCAATCCCCCTAAATAACAACACTTTAACCCATCAAATGACCAAATGAAAATAGAAAAAAAAAAATTACCCACCCCACCTTCTAGAAATGGGACATCACTCTCTTAAAATTGCTTCCTGGTGATTTGGGATGTAGGAAACCTATTTGGGAAAATGGTTAAGCAAGTTAATAGTAACATTTGATGTTCATTCTTTTTGTGCTCAGGTATTTAAATGTCCTAAGAAGTTTGTAATTAGAAGCTGAACTTTTTGGGTGGGAAAGTTCAGGGCTTTACTGAAGTCTTGGCTAGAACAATAGGGCTGAATCATCTTAGCCATTTTGAGTTGTTCTAGTTGTAGATTTTTGAGGAAACAGCTATTGAGGCAGTCTTCCAGGCTGGATCATCTGGGCTACTTTTATCTTCTTTGGTGTCTGGTCTCTTCTTCAGAAGTTCGGTTGTCCAGTTGTCCCTGGACTCCTTAGAAGGATGCTTTTAATCTCCTGGAAAGAGAAGAACAGAACCCTGCCCTAATCCTATTTCTGTGTTGCTCCTTTTTTGGCAAGTAATATACCTAGAGCAAATTGGGTTTTTTTTTTTTTTGACAATATAGAAAGTATTATCCTTCTATTGAGATTTTAAAAATTCTTTTGATATTTTGGAACTAAACATAACTTTAAGTGTGTATATTTTGAGACCACAAAGGACAATTCAGCATACCTTTTGTGAGCAGCTTTTAAACTTAAATCATTGTAAATCCTATGTGCCTGCCTCTGCCTCCCAAGTGTTGGGATCAAAGACGTGTGCCTCCCCATTGTTGGGATTAAAGATGTGCACCACCACTCCTGCATCTACGTTTTTCTCTTTGGGAGCTTACTCTGTGTCAGACTGGCCTTGAACTCAGAGATCTGCATGTTTTAGTCTCTAGTGTGTTGGGATTAAAGGTGTATGCCTCTCAAGTGTTGGGATTAAAGGTGTGAACCATCACCACCCTGTTCATGTAACTCTAGAATTTAAAAGGACCTAACTTTATAGTGATCCTCCTGTCTCTGTTGTAGTTAAAGGCATGGGCTAACACAGCCCATCTCAAATATTTCATCTTAGCTCCAAATTACTTCAACTCTTACAGGTTTAGAAAACCAGTTTGAACTGTAGTAACCCTTAATTTACTTACAACATTTTAAATCTCTTAACTGTATTTTTAATACCAGACAACAAAGATATCCTTTATATATAGGAAAAAACTTATAAGCTGATATCCTAGAGTGTGTGAGCTATGTGGCAACCTGCAGTCTAACATTCTAACCTGAAATTATGACCATTTTTCCTTTCATGCCAGTACAGTTAACTTCTTTACCTTCACATTATTTTTAGAATTTTTCATTGCATTGGTACTGGGAAAACAGAATCTGAGTCTGTCACTGAAAACTAGTAGTCAAAAGATGTTGAGAATTTCTGCTGTGTAGCTTTGCCTGATGTGCTTTGAGTTCTCTGTACAATTGGAGAACAGTAAGTATGCATTTAGACATTTCCCAATATATACTTCGGGCCTTTGGGCTCAGATGGCCCTATGAACGGAAGATTTCAGTGGTGACCAGGCAGGTAACCATGTAGCTTATGTCATGTTTTTATAGAAGTGTGTGCATGTCATCACATCAGAAACTAATTTAGTGAGATAGTCTTGATTTTAACATAATTACATTAATTTTTATTTGGAGAGTAGTAAACATATTGAACCTAAATTTTGGAATCATGTTTTATTTCATTTTCAAAGCTGAGGAAACTGAAGACTTGGACTAAATTATTAGAAATTCAAATAAGCTGGGCATGGTAGCGCACACCTTTAATCCTGCACTCTCGAGGCAGAGGCAGGCAGATCTCTGAGTTTGAGACCAACCTGGTCTAACAAAGTGAGTCCAGTGCATCCAGCCAAGGCTATTACACAGAGAAACTCTGTCTCTGAAAACAGAATTCAAATAAGTGGATATTGAACTTAGACTTACTTTAGTGTGGAGAGTGTTTTCAATAACTTGAGTCTCCATTTGAATATTTTTACTATTTAAAACAATTTTTAAATTTAAATGTATTTTAATCATATTCTCCCTACGTGCCAAACTTTAAGTTCTTTCTCAGAAAATAAACATCCAACACAAGAAAACAATATTAAACAACCCCCCAAAATGAAAAAACAAAACAAAACAAAACCCTAAATAATAGCACACACACAAACTGGAGTCCATTATATGTTGGTCAACTGCCACTCCATATACCCAATGTCATTCCATTGGAGAAAACTGATTTTCCCTCTCCCAGCAGGTATAAACGACAGTTCAGATGTTAACCTTTACTCTAAGTTAGGTTTTCTTTCATTCATTATCTTTTAAAATAAACATATAAGACAAAACAAAATCACATCGAAGTTAGATAAGACAAACCAAGAAAAGGAAAAGAGCCCAAGAGTAAGAGACTCATGTGTTTGCACTCAGGAATCCTATAAAAACACTAAACTTGTGCATGTTGCTTCAGTCTCTTTAGTTCATATGACTTCATGTTCATTAAGAGGGCCTGTTTTCTTGATGTCCTCCATCCTCTCTGGCTCTAACACTGACTTCTCTTCCCCAGGGTTCCCTGAGCTCAGAAGGGAGGGATTTGGTAGAGACATCCCATTTAGGGCTATTGTTCTAAGGTCTTTCACTGTGCAATGACTGACTGTGGGACTCTATTTGTTCCCATCTGCTGCAGTAGGAGGCTTCTGATGATTCCTAAATAAGGCATTGATCTATGAGAATGGCAGATTAAGAGACGTTTTATCACTATTTTTTTAGACTACTATTATTTGTTTTTACCCTAGTTCCTGGACTATTTAGTATCAGGTTCTTGGTAATCCAATGTCAGGTATGGGTTCCATCTCATTGCATAGGCCTTAAATCAATTATTGGTTGGTTAGCCCCACAAACTTTGTGTTACCATTGCCCTAGTATATCTTGCAAAAAGATTATAGATTATAGATAAAGTTTTTCTGGTTGGCTTTCTATTTATTTCTCTTTTGATAGCATAAAGTCGGTGTACATTCCTATACCAAAGACTCCAGAACATAGGGTGAAGACTCTATGTAGGCACCAGATCAACATTTCCATGTTCAATGAGTTGTATAGGTGTTGTCTTCAGCAATGGGGTCTGGCTGTCACTTTGTAGAGTGCATCCTACAGTCTTTGCAGCAGCCTGTGTTATTTGGGAATTTCCATGGGGCCCATTCGGCCAGCAACTCAATTAGATGTAACCCAATCCCAATACTGGACAAAAAAACTTGGTGACAAGAGGTAGCCAATTAGGACCCTGTCTCCTTCGTTATTTAGGAATTTCATTTGCATCTACAGTGTTAGGTTTCTATATTACCCTCAAGTAGCCCCTAATTTTAACTGTCTCTCCAAGTTTTCCCTCCCACAAGCTCCCCTCACCTCTCCCCCCCCCCATTTGATGCTCCCTTTCCATCCCTAATCCTTCCATCTGTATCTATCTCTACTTCCCTTTCCTAAAGAGACCTCTCTGCACCCCGTAGTCCCTTACTTTATATTTAACCTTTGTGGTTCTATGGATTATACCTTGGCTATCATTGACTTCTCAGTTAATATCCCAAATCAGTGAATATATACTATATGTTTCTGAGCCTGAGATAGGTACTCATTATTTTTTCTAGCTTCATCAATTTTCCTCCAAATTTCAGGATGTTGTGTTGTTTGTTGCTTGTTTGTCTATTTGTTTGTTTGTTTTAATGGCTCAGTAATACTCCATTGTTTAAATGTACATTTTCTTTAGCCATTCTCTTGAGGGACATCTGGGTTTCCAATTTCTATGTTATGAATAGAGCAGCAATGAACATGTTTGAACAAGGGTCTCCATGTTAGGATGAAGTATCCTTTGAGTATATGCCCAAGAGTGGTATAGGTGGATCTTGAGGTACATCAGTTCCCATCTTCCTACGGAACTTCCACACTGATTTCCATAGTGGCTATACAAGCTTGCACTCGCACCAGCAATGTATTAGTATTCCTCTTACTCCACCTCCTCAGCAACATGGGCTGTCACTTGTCTTCGTAATCTTAGCCATTGTGACAGGTGTAAGATGAAATCTCATGTTTTGATTTGCATTTCTCTGATGGCTAGAGATATTGAATATTTGTTTAAGTTGTTCTCAGCCATTTGAGTTTCCTCTTTTGAGAATTCTCTGTTTAGATCTACTCCCTTTTTTAAATTATGTTCTCTGTTTTCTTGATGTCTAGTTTCTTGAGCTCTTTATATATTTTGGATATTAATCCTCTTTGAAAGTCTGGTAGAATTCATCTGGCCTGGACTTTTTGGGTTGAGAGACTTTCAATGACTTTATTTCAGTGATCTTGATTGTTTGATAGCTGGTATGTATTGAAAAAACTATTCATTTCTTTTAGATTTTCCAAGTTGGTGGAGAATAGGTCTTTACAGCATGTCCTCATGATTCTCTGGATTTTCTCTCAGTGTCTGCTGTATGTCCCCCTTTTCATTTCTAATTTAGTTAATTGGGGTCTTCTCTGTGTGCCCTTTAGTTAATTTGGATAAGGGTTTGTCACTGTAATTGATTTTCTCAACACACTAACTCATTTTTTCATTGATTCTTTGTATTGTTTTGTTTGTTTCTATTTTATTAATTTCAGACCTGGTCTTGACTATTTCTTGCCATCTATTCTTTTTGGATATCAATCATTTCTTCTTTTGTTCTGGAGCTTTCAGGTGTACTGTTAATTTACTAATATGAGATCTCTCAATTATTTTATGCATAATGGACTTAATTCATTTAGTGCTATGAACTTTTCTCTTAGCACTGCTTTCATTGTGTCCCATAAGTTTGGTTATACTGTGTATTCACTTTAATTTCTGTATTTGTGTCTTTACCCATTTTTATTTTTCGAGACAGGGTTTCTCTGTGTAACCCTAGCTGTCCTGGACTCACCTTTAGGCCAGGCTGGCCTTGAACTCACAGACTCACAGATTCACCTGCTTCTGCCTCCTGAGTGCTGGCATTAAAGGCATGCACCAACCACCACACCAGGCACAAAAAACTTTATATATATAAAGATGTGTGTGTGTGTGTGTGTGTGTAAAGATAGATAATCTATTTATTTGTTTGTTTGTTTGTTTGTTTGTTTGTTTGTTTGTTTTACATTGGTGTTTTGCCTGCAGGTGTCTATGTGAAGGAGTCAGATCCCCAGGAACAGGAGTTACAGATAGTTGTGAACTGCCATGTGGGTGCTGGAAATTGAACCTGGGTCCTCTGGAAAAGCAGTCAATGCTCTTAACCCCTGAGCCATCTCTCTAGCCCCTCTTTACCCATTTTTTCATTCAGTAGAGAGTAGTTATTTTTGATGTCTAGCTTTAATCTACTGTGGTCAGAGAGGATGTAGGGTGTTATATTGATTGTCTTGTATGTATTGAGATTTGCTGCCATAGTACACACCTTTAATCCAGAGGTAGAGGCAGGATCTCTGTGAGTTCAAGGCCAACCTGGTCTACAAAGTGAGTCCAGGCCAGCCAAGGAATATAACACAGAGAAACCCTGTCTCAAAAAAACAAAAGAGAGAGAGAGAAAGGGGAGAGAGGGAGAGGGAGAGAGATTTGTTGTATGTCCAAGTATGTGGTCAGTTTTGAAGAAAGTTCCATGAGGTGTTGAGGAGAAGGTATATTCTTTTGTCCTTCGGGAAAATGTTTTGTAAGGTTTGGTTGGTGTATGACTTCAGTTAGCCTCAGCATTTCTCTGTCATGTTTTGCATGAATGACTGTCCATTGGTGAGAGTGGGGTTTTGAAGTCACCCACTATTAGTATGTGAAGGTCAATATGTAATTTGTGCTGTAGTAGTGTTTCTTTTACAAACTTGGGTGTCCTTTTGTTTGGAAAATAGATGTTAAAAATCTTGGTGGATTTTTTTCTTTGATGAGTATGAAGTGTCCTTCCCTATGTCATTTGATTAGTCTTGGTTTGAAGTCTGTTTTTCAGATATTAAAATGGCTACACCAGCTTATGGATTATGTTCATTTGCTTGGAATAATTTTTCTCAGCCCTTTACTCTGAGAAGACGTCTATCCTTGATGTTATGGTGTATTTCTTGGATTAAGCAGAAGGATGGATCCTGTTTTTATGTCCATTCTGTTAGTCTATGTCTTTTTATTGAGGAATTGAGACTATTGATATTGAGTGAAATCAATGACCAGTGATTGTCGATTGATGAGAGAGCAGCCATGAGGACACACAAGGACAGAGTGAGACAAGGAGAGACTGAGATAGCAAGTAATGGGCATTTATCTGGTACTAACAGGCTAAATGGGCTAGAATAGCCCAAAACCTGCCCAGCATAGTGCCAGCAGCTCCTTAATAAAAATTTGATGTGTCTGTGTCATTTACTTAGGAAGTAAAGGGGCTAAAGTAGGTGTAGAAACCCCCCTGCAGATATTTGGGAACAAATGGGGGTGTAGCAACCCTCCAAAAATATTACTATAAACCACTTTAGGTTGGAATTTATCTTCTAGTACTCTCTGTAGGGCTGAATTTGTAGGTAGATATTGGATCAAGATTAGGTTTTTAATCATGAAATCTCTTATTTTCTCCATGTAGTGATGGAAAGTTTTGCTTACTGTCTAGGCTGGTATAATCTGTGCTCTCTTAGCTTGCCCCACATCTCTCCAGGCCCTTCCGGCTTTACAGTTTCCATTGAGAAGTCAGATGCAATTCTAATAGGCCTACCTTTATATTTTCTTGATCTTTTTCTCTTGCAGCTTTTAAAATTCTTTCTTTGTTCTGTACATTTTGTGATTTGATAATTATCTGCTGAGGTGACTTTCTTTTCTGGACCAGTCTTTTTGATATGTTTTATGTTTATTGTACTTCAATAGGCATCTTCTTTAGTTTAGGGAAATTTTCACCTAAAATTTTGTTGAAAATAGTTTAAATGCTGTTGACCTGTGTTTCTTCTTTCTCTAGTACTCTTAGATTTGTTCTTTTCATAGTATTCTATATCCCCAACATTTTGTGCCAGGATTTATTTTAGATTTCACTTTTTTTTTTTTTTGCCCAAAGTATCCATTTCTTCTATCATGTCTTCAATACCTGATAGTCTCTCTTTCATCCCTTGTATTCTGTTGGTGATCCTTGCTTTGAGGTTCCTGGTCAAGCATCTAAAAAGCATAAAATTGTGAAAGTCATATGTAATGAAGTAACTGAAACCCATTAAGCAGTTCCAAATTAATGCACATTAATTCATAATCAAATTGTTGATTCATAAACTAGTGTATTTCTTTTTTTTAATCATTTTTTATTTCTTCAAGTTACACCTCAATCACAATCCCCTCCCTACTCCCCCCTCCAGTCTCACCCTTCCACCCTCCTCCCCCTCAACCCCCCATCCTCTTCCCTTCTTTTTTTTTTATTTTAAGGTATTTCTTTTTCCCCCCAACAGCTCTCCCTTTCAGTCCAAAAAAATGGTTATTTTTCTTATAACTATAAATACAATACAAAACAACAGAAATAAATAGGCCACAATTATAAGAGTTATATGGCTTAGCATACATTCCCAATGTCCAGTACATATGTATTTGGTACCTGACTTTAACATTCTACTATCTAACCATCTCCATGAGTTTAAAGTTCTATATCTAACTCAGCTTTCATACTAACTTGCCTCACAATTTTAAAAATATCTTCTTAGATCCAGAACACCCTCTTGATTCCTAAACAACTCAAAATTTAACTATGAGACTCTAGCTATCTATTCTTCAACCACCTCAGAGATCTGAGAGGGATAAATATATCTGATTATATAGGAAGTGCATGGCCTGCAGCTTCCAAAACTAAAAAATGACATACCAGTGGCTGCCTGGACAGTTCCCATTTTCTCTCCATACATTACAGCATCAATCTTCCACCATTTGGCCCCGTTTCTCTGACAGACATTGATTGTAAAGCAGGAATTATGAAGGACTTACCTACCCTGTCTTGGCAGAGCTAGGCTGTCGACTTATCTGCTTCCAAATTTTGTCCTTTTTGGACAGCAGTCTGTCTACAGTTGAAGCAAGGGGTTTTTCTTGCCAAGAGAACTAGTGTATTTCTATTTAGTGTCTTTGGAAAGTTGCAGTATCCAGGCCTTATATATGCAAGTAAATTTACTAAGTCACATTAATTTGAAGTGCAGTTTCTTTATGACCCTCCAATGGCCCTTTGTGTTGTCCCTACCAGTGTTCCCTTTCTTAGCCACTTCTTCATTTAATTGTTTCACTCCAGTTTTTACCCTGTCCTTAGTCTCTCCATAACTATATATTATGTTTCCTCTTCCAAGAGAGATCCTTCCAATCCCCCCAGGCCCTTAGTTTATTGCTAACCACTGAGGTTATACAGACTGTTGTACATCTATCAAAGTATTCAAAGCTAACTTTCACATGTAAGACAATAATACAATATTTGTCTTTTGGGATCTGAGTTATATCATTCAGAATATTTTTTCTAGTTCCATCCATTTACCTACAAAATTAATAATTTTATTTTTCTTTAACAACTGCTAACATCAACTTAAAAAGAGAAAAAATTCAAAATATTTTCACTAAAATTAGAAACAAGATAAGGTTTTGTACTCTTTCCATACCTATTCAGTTTAGTTCTTGAAGTCTTAGCTATGACAATAAGACAACTGAAGATGAAAGAGATACAAATAGGAAAGGAAAAAGTAAAAGTATGGTATGATTTTATACATAAAAGACCCAAAATCTGCTCTAAGAAACTTCTACAACTGATAAACACTTTCAGCAAAGTAACACTACACAAAATTAACACAAAAAAATTTGTAGCCTTCATGTATACAAATGACAAACTGAGAAAGGAATCATGGAAGTATACCTTCCACAATAGCCAGAAAAAGGTAGGCAGGGAATATCTCTGGATAATCCCATTCAAGCCAATGAAAGATTTGTTTTTTGAAATAAAATAGCTATATTATATGCACATTCATTAGTGTATATTAACATTCATATTTGCTCTTTTTCTCTAGGATGATTGGTAGAATTTATCTTTGGATGAAATCTCTATTTTTCTTAGTTTTGTTGAAGGTAGGAGGAAAAGAAGATCTCTTATCAGAATAAAATTAATGATGTAGCTAAGAATTTTGAAGTGTATATATATATACATACATACATATATATATATTTGAGTACATATATGTGCATTACTGCAGTTATACATTTCTTTCTTCTTGTGTGTGTGTGTGTGTGTGTGTGTGTGTGTGTGTGTGTGTGTGTGCATGTGTGCGTGCGTGCGTGCGTGTGTGTGTGTGGGGGGGGGGTGTTTTAACAGGGTTTCTCTGTGTACCAAGCCCTGGCTGTCCTGGACTTGCTTTGTAGACCATGCTTGCTGTCCTCGAGCTCACATATCTGCCTGCCTCTGCCTCCCTAGTACTGGGATTAAAGGTGTGTGCCATCATTCCCAGCTTCTTTCTTCTTTATTCTAAAGAAATAAATAAAACAAATCATGCCCAAAGGTCCAATGTAACTAGGAAAGAGTGAACTCAGGACTTGAATCAAACAAAAATTGACATAAGAGTTTATGCCCTGAACCCTCTAGACCTATCTCACAAAGTGGTCTCTGTAGGCAATGAAATCCTTTGTGTAATAAGTCTAATATATCTTTAATATATCTTATAAGATATTATAATAAACCTAGGATGCATTTCTTCTCTGCCTTCATAACTCTTAAAAGAAAACTTCTGAAAGTCATATCATACAAGCTTAAGAGGAAATAAAAAGACAATTTGGTAACAGTTTACCAACTAGCATCAGTTTTGATAGTGATTTCAACATACAGACCAGGAGACTGTAAGGAGCGGTGTGATTTACATTTCTCCCTAGGTTTGCTACCTCAATGTCTGCCTACATAGCATTCATATCAATGTTCCACACCCTTTTATTTACATTATGACTCTGACTGATAATCTTGATATGCTGTCCATCTCTTTATGTTGAAACTGGCACTGAATTAACGTGTGCCTGATGCTGAAAGAATGCTGCTATGTGAATGACAAAGAGCAGGGAAAATATATCTCAAATCCCACTCCACACTGTTGTTTTTTCATTCTACAAAGGCAAGAGTTTGTGAACTCTATATTAAGGAAGGTGAGATAGAAAGGTATGGAGATGTAGGGCGAGAAAGGAGCCCTTCACAGGAGCTTGGTTTGAGCCTCTTGCTAAATAAGAAACAAAAATTCCAACATCATTGACATTTGCTGTGAAGGCTTTTAATGTAGAAGTAATATTATTTCATACATGTTTTGTGCTGAAATAACAAGGAGCCAGACTTAAGACCTGAGTGTATATGACCTTGGGTAGGGTCTGTTCTTTTGTCCAGGCATTGTCTGAGAAGCTCAAGCAGGATTGGCAACTTCATTTACAGAAAAGACTTCTAGCTTCCTGAATCCTTGTGACTTGGATTTTCCCCTAATCAATTATAATTTTTTAAGGTGCCGCCCAGAACCACCCAGTGATAATTTAGCTTCCTTAGCTACTCACAATACTATTATAAACACAGTAGCATGTGACTGTCTCTTAGAGAATCCTGTGCCCACAGACTAGGGAGCATATCTAGCTTGCTTTCTGAGTGTCCCTCTTCTCTCTTAACCAATGCCCTTAGGTTTATATTAAATGTCTTTATCAAATCTTAGCTCTCATTTATACATTCTAGTCCTGATATTTTTTTCCTTGTTTGAGGCCAAGAATATTAGTTTGGCTTGAGTTAAGGTCCCTAAACATTTAGGGGAACTCCTCAGACCACTGTAGGTGAGAGAAGAGTTGTTTCTTGCCTCTATCATCCACATGAATGATAATAACCTTCTGTCTTTCTGTTTTCACTTAACCAGAAAAATTAATGAGTTAATACTATGAGAAATTTGGATTCATGTCCTAAGTAATGATACATTGCAAACTTACTGGTTTTAAACTGCACAAAGTGTAGAGGAACTTTAATTCAGAACATGGCTGTTTTGTTAAGAGATCCATCCAAAGATTTTCTAAGTCTGTATGATCTGGCTGGAATACAGAGACACCTTTAATCCCAGCACTAGAGAGGCAAAGGCAGGCAGATCTCTGTGAGTTAAAGTCTGGAGTGGTATAGCTCAAGTTCAGGTAAAGAAAAGCTTAGGTCCAGGCATGGTGGTATATACCCTTAATCTCAGCACTCAGGAGAAGGAGGCATGCAGATCTGAGTTCCAGTCAGTCCATTTAGGCAGTTGTGTTGAGTCAGTGAGTTGAGAGCAATACAGTGGAGTTGAGTTCATGGCAGTTTAGTTTGTGGAATTCAGAGACAGTTTTACCGGGAAAGTTTTACAGAGACAGGTTGAGGAAAGAACAAAGAAAGAAACAGGTAGAGACAGAAAAAGCTAGAGAGTGAGAGGGGCCAGAAAATTAGAAGATTGCTAGAGTTAGTTTGAAGCCAAGCAGAGCAATTCAGAGAAGCTCAGAGAAGCCAGTTTGAATCAGTCATCTTGAAGAGGAGTTTGAACCAGAACAGCTTAGTTGAATAAGCCAACCAGAGTTCAGAAAGATCTAGTTAGGGTGAGCTTATTCAGCAGTAAGTCTCAGAGTCTGAAAGTATTCTAGGCCTAAATTAAATTGCATGGAGGCTAGAAGCTTCCAGAACTGGGCCTAGGTAAGCAGACAGAGGCAGTAAGCCTCCAAGATGACAATTACTTTGGACAAATAAAAGTTACTTTTATGACAAAGAGTCACTTATTTTTTCCTCTGACATTCTATATTCAAACATCTTAAAATACAAAACAAAATGTTCTATGTAGTTTGAATATCTATATGCATGTCCACATGTGTGTGGGCACATATGTGTGCATATATGTGTAGGCCTGAAATTGACATTGGGTGTCCTCATGGATTGTGCTTCATTTATTTACCGAGGCAAGGTCTCTCACTGAGCCTGGAGCTCACTAATTCTGGCTAGTCCTTGTTTAATAGCTTGCCCCAGAGATCCCTCCTCTCTGCTCTATGAGCACTAATACTACATAGGGACTCCAAACTTGCTAAACTCTTGGGTAGGTTCTGGTGATCTGAACTCCGGTCATCACACTTCCTTGATAAGCACTTTATTCATTGAGCCAACTCCTCAGCCTACAAAACCATTTTGTTAGAAGAATTCTGTTAAATGATATGGTCTTAGCCATATACTTTTTAAAGGATTTTTATTTAATGTTGTTAGTTTCTGTGTTGTTTAATGTGTCCCCTGTGACTCGTTTTCTCCCAAAGGTATCCATCCAAATTTTAAATTCCCAATACAATGTGTAGAGAGAGTAAAGAGAGAGTAGTATTTCCAATGAAATTAATGGTGCTAATCAGCTGACCATAAAACGATGGGATTGCCTGAAAGAATTTAGTAAGCCCAATGCTATCAGAAGGGTCTTTCTGATAAAGCAAAAAAGAGAAAGTAAAGAAAGTCAAATGTAGTTATGACTATGGAAGAATGGTCAGAGAAATGCAGAGCTACTAGCTTTGAAAATAAAGAAAAGGGGCTGTCAGCCAAGGAATATGAACATCCTCCAGATGGTGCAAAGCTACTGAAATGGATTTTAGAGCTTCAGAGAGAAAGTAATACAGTCTAATGAGACTGAGAGAAAGTTCTAACATAGAGACCTCTAAGAGAACAAATCTGTATCATTTTTTACTTTATTTTTTATTTCTTCAAGTTACATCTCAATCACTATCCCCTACCTACTCCCCCCTCCAGTCCCACCCTCCCACCCTCTTCCGCCTCAACCCACCCATCCCCTTCCTTTTTTTTTAAGTTTAAAGTATATCTTTTTCCCCCCAACAGCTCCCCCTTTCAGTCCAACAAATGGCTCTTTCGCTTATAATAATAAATACAATACAAGACAACAGAGGTAATTAGACCACAATTATGAGAGTTATATGGATTAGCATACAATCCCAATGTCCAGTCTATACGTATTTGGCACCTGACTATAACATTCTACTATCTACCCATCTCCATGAGTTTAAAGTTCTATATCCAACTCAACTTTCATCCTAACTTTCATCACAATTTTAAAAACATCTTCTTAGATCCAGAACACCCTCTTGATTCCTAAACTACTCAAAATTTAACTATGAGGCTCTAGCTATCTATTCTTCAACCACCTCAGAGACCTGAGAGGGATAAATGTATCTGATTATATAGGAAGTGCAGGGCCTTTTTTAGATTTTTTGATATCAAGACATGTCAGCTCCTGACAGCACCCCCTATTCTACTCCAAGTAGAAGATGAGCATCAAATCTGTATCATTTTAAGCAACTAACTTGGTGTTAATTTGTTAATAGGAACTATATAAAACCACAAAACCCAAGGCGAAGAGGTACAATGTGTTACCTTCGCATTACTGACCCATTGGTTGTCAGGACATGAAAACAACTAGCTTTCAAGAGCTTACGGAAGCTGAATCTAACATACTCTAAAGTGTGTATATAATAGCAAAAGGTACTCAAATAATAAAATTTTGATCCCTTTTAAATTTGTATTTTGTAGTAGAATAAAGCAGACTTAAAATGTGACTAATTGAATACTTTATGGAGCAATTAAGCTTTGTTGCCCTCTGGAATTTTGTTTGTGCCTTTTCATAGGTGGAGCAGGCAGGAAGTGAGAAATTCAGGAAGGAAAAATAAGTCAGACAGGTAAGACAGGTCCACCCACCATCATCTGTACAGCTCCTGAGAGACTTTCTCATGAAGACAACCATACAGATGTTTCCAGGACTTGAGAAAATATTTCTTCAACATGAATTTAGATCATACAGAAGTAACAAACTATTGCTCTTTAGTGAAATTTTAAAGAATTGACCAGAAACAAATTTTCTTAACTAGGATCAAAATCTAGGAGGAAAAAGCATGGAGTTTAAATTTAATACACTTTGTGTTGAGTCTCCACTGAGTCATTCATTAGGAATTTATCTTTGGTAGTATCTTGCTCAGAGTTCTCTGGAAAAGAGAGCCTGGGACAAGGCTTGTGGACAAGGTAGCTATATAGGAGGACAAATGGCAAAGAAGGTAGTGAAATGGAGAAGAAAGATGAACCAGTTAAAGAATGGCTTCTTTTGTCATTTGTGATTTTTTTTTTTTCTGACTGGTTCTTAACTGTTACATCCCATTGGAGAAGCCTTAGAAGTGTTTCACAGAGCTTTTGGTCATTGAATGAAATGGATAGAAATCTCGTTCCCTTAGCTTCTTCCCAGACAAGGATAATGTAAAGACTAATATTTTTACTCTTTGGAGTTGTGAATCTGTGAGTACCAAGTACATTTTCTTTCTTTTTTTTTTTCTCTTTCTTTTTTATTTCTTCAAGTTACATCTCAATCACAATCCCCTCCCTACTCCCCCTCCAGTCCCATTCTCCCACCCTCTTCCGCCTCAACCCACCCATCCCCTTCCTTTTTTTTTTAAGTTTGAGGTATATCTTTCTCCTCCCAACAGCTCCCCCTTTCAGTCCAACAAATGGCTCTCTCTCTCTCTCTCTTATAATAATAAATACAATACAAAACAACAGAGGTAATTAGACCACAATTATGAGAGTTATATAGCTTAGCATACATTCCCAATGTCCAGTCCATATGTATTTGGCACCTGACTTTAACATTCTACTATCTAACCATCTCCATGAGTTTAAAGTTCTATATCTAACTCAATTTTTATACTAACTTGCATCACAATTTTAAAAACATCTTCTTAGATCCAGGACACTCTCTTGATTCCTAAACAACTCAAAATGTAATTATGAGACTCTAGCTATCTATTCTTCAACCACCTCAGAGACCTGAGAGGGATAAATATACCTGATTATATAGGAAGTGCCGGGCCTGCAGCTTTCAAAACTAAGAAATGTCATACCAGTGGTTGCCTGGACAGTTCCCATTTTCTCTCCATATATTACAGCATCGATCTTCAGTCGTTTGGCCCCGTTTCTCAGACAGACCTTGATTGTAGAGGAGGAATTATGAAGGACTTTGCCTACCCTGTCTTGGCAGAGCTAGGTTATCGACTTACCTGCTTCCAAGTTTTGTCCTTTTTGGACAGCATTCTGTCTACAGTTGAAGCAAGAGGTTTTTCCTGCCAAGAGACAGGCTTGCCACTAATTCAATCATCTCCCACTGGAGATTCTTCGATGCTCATCTTCTGCTTGGAGTAGAATAGGGGGCGATGTCAGGAGTTGACATGTCTCGATATCAAAAAAATCTAAAGTTAAGAGAACATCTTTGAATGCTATATTCTGCAGATCTCTTGAGGTTTTTGAAGAGGCCCTATCTGTCTCTTATATTAGGATAAGCAAATGTTGCTTGTCTCTTAGCGACTTGATTTCTGATTAGCTTAGAAAATAACCATAGTAGGCTGTCATAGTACCTAACAAAATGACAGGCTTACATGACTATTAGTTTGCATTTCTTAATTATCCTAAAAAGTCTATGACAATTAGTAGCAAAAGATCCTGACATCCAACTTCTCTGGAATGGAGTGTCCCTGTATAACAGTCCCTCATCCCGGTTCAGAGGTCATAGGAGGGCCAAGAGCCTCCTCATACAATGGGGGTCTACGAGACAGTACCACCGGTAAAAGTGTCTCATTGCCAGGGAGAGAGAACTAAAAAACCAAACAAACAAATAAGCAGACAAACAGATAAAAAATAAAAAATAAAATAAAAATAAAAGTCTATGTCCATGTTCCCTTTGGTGTGTTGATTGTAGAATCGATATCCTCTACTTTATAGCTAAAATCCTACTATAAGTGAATAGATGCCATGTGCATCCTTCTGAATCTGGGTTAGCTCACTCAGGGTGAGCTTCTCTAGTTCCATCCATTTAGCTTCAAATTGCATAAGTTCATTGTTTTTGATAACTGAGTAATAATATTCCATTGTGTAGATGTACCACATTTTTTTAATCCGTTGTTCGGTTGAGGGACATCTGGGATGTTTCCAGTTTCTAGCTATTACAAATAAGGCTGATATGAACATAGATGGGGAAACTTCCGTATGATTCCGTAAGGAGACATTTGGGTGTATACCCAGAAGTGATATGGCTGGGTCCTGAGGCAAAGCTATTCCAAGTTTTCTATGATATCACCATACTGACCTCCATAGTGGTTGCACAAGGCTGCACTCCCACCAGGAATGGAGGAGGGTTCCCCTTTCTCCACACCCTTGCCAGCATGTGCTGTCATTTGAGCTTTTGATCTTAGCCATTCTGACAGGTGTGAGATGGAATCTCAGAGTCGTCTTGAGTTGCATTTCTCTGATGATTAAGGATGTTGAGCATTTTTTCAAGTGTCTCTCAGCCATTAGGGATTCCTCCTTTGTGAATTCTCTATTTAGCTCTGTCCCCCATTTTTTGATTGGATTATTTGGTTTCTTGGCATTTAATTTCTTGAGTTCTTTGTAGATTTTGGATATTAGCCCTTTGTCAGATGTGGGGTTGGTGAAGATTTTTTCCCAGTCTGTAGGCTGCCATTTTGTTCGAATGACAGTGTCTTTTGCCTTACAGAAGCTTTTCAGCTTCATGAGGTCCCATTTATTGATTGTTGATCTCAGGTCCTGAGCTGTTGGTATTCTGTTCAGGAAGTTGTCACCTGCGCCAATGATGTCAAAGGTTTTTCCCACTTTTTCGTCTAGTAGATTTAGTGTGACCGGCCTTATGTTAAGGTCTTTGATCCACTTGGATTTAGGTTTTGTACAAGGTGATAAGTATGGGTCTAATTTCATTCTTTTACAAGTGGACATCCAGTTGGACCAGCACCATTTGTTGAAGATGCTGTCCTTCCATTGTGCCGTTTTGGCTTCTTTGTCAAAAATTAGGTGGCCATAAGTGTGCAGGTCTATTTCTGGATCTTCAATTCGAGTCCATTGATCTACTGGTCTGTTTCTATACAAATACCATCCTGTTTTTACTATTATTGCTCTGCAGTACAGCTTGAAATCTGGGATGGTGATACCTCCAGATGTTTTTTTATTGTATAGGATTGATTTAGCTATTCTGGGCTTTATGTTGGTCCATATGAAATTGAGAATAGCTCTTTCCAAGTCTATAAAGAATTGTGTTGGTATTTTGATAGGAATTGCATTGAATCTATATATTGCTTTTGGTAGTATGGCCATTTTTATTATGTTGATCCTATCTATCCAGGAGCATAGGAGATCTTTCCATCTTCTAAAGGCCTCTTCCATTTCTTTCTTCAAGGGCTTGAAGTTCTTGTTGTACAGGTCCTTTACTTTCTTGGTTAGAGTTACCCCCAGATATTTTATATTGTTTGTGGCTATTGTGATGGGAGTTGTTTCCCTTATTTATTTCTCAGCCCATTTGTCTGTTGTATAAAGAAGGGCTTCTTATTTTTTTGAATTAATATTGTATCCAGCTACCTTGCTGAAGGTGTTTATCAGCTGTAAGAGTTCTCTGGTGGAATTTTTGGGGTCGCTTATGTATACTATCATATCGTCTGCAAATAGGGATAATTTGACTTCTTAGTTTCCAATGTTTATCCCTTTGATCTCCTTTAGTTGTCTTATTCCTCTAGCAAGAACTTCAAGTACTATATTGAAGAGATATGGTGAAAGTGGACATACTTGTCTTGTCCCTGAGTTTAGACAAAATGCTTCAAGTTTCTTTCCATTTAATTTGATGTTGGCCACTGGCTTGCTGTATATTGCCTTTATTTTTTCTAGGTACGGTCCTTGTATGTACTTTCTCTCCAGATCTTTTAGCATGAAGGGGTGTTGGATTTTGTCAAATGCTTTTTCTGCATCTAGCGAGATTGTCATGTGGTTTTTTTCTTTCATCTTGTTTATACGGTGGATTACGTTGATAGACTTTCATATGTTGAACCATACCTGCATTCCTGGGATGAAGTCTAGTTGATCATGGTGTATGATACTTTTGATGTGTTCTTGAATTCGGTTTGCTAGTATTTTATCAAGTATTTTTGCATCTATGTTCATGAGGGAGATTGGTCTGAAGTTCTCTTTTTTTGTTGGTTCTTTGTGTGGTTTAGGAATCAGGGTGACTGTGGCCTTAGAGAATGATTTTGGCAATGTTCTTTCAGATTCTATTTTGTGAAAGAGTTTGAAGAGTATTGGTGTTAGCTCCTCTTTGAAGGTCCGGTAGAATTCCATGCTAAGGCCATCTGGCTTGGGCTTTTTTTGGTTAGGAGATTTTTAATGACTGTTTCTATTTCCTTAGGGGTTATAGGGCTGTTTAATCTGTTTATCTGATCTTGATTTAGCTTCGGTAGGTGGAATCTATCAAGAAAATTGTCCATTTGCTTAAGTTTTCAAATTTGGTGGAGTATAGATTTTTAAAGTAGGATCCAAATACTCTCTGGATTTCCTCAATGTCTGTTGTTATTTCTCCCTTTTCATTTCTGATTTTGTTGATTTGGGTTTTTTCCCTCTGCCTTTCAGTTAATTTGGCTAAGGGTCTCTCTATTTTGTTGATTTTCTCAAAGAACCAACTCTTGGTTTCATTGATTCTTTGTATAGTCCTTTTTGTTTCTAAGTTGTAAATCAGCCCTAAGTTTAATGATCTCCTTCCTTCTGCTCCTCTTGGGATTGTTTGCTTCTTTTATTTCCCAATTCATCCAGTTTGGCTGTTAATTCGTTCATATGAGCTGTCACAATTTTATTTTTGAAGTCACTTAGTGCTATGAATTTTCCTCGTAGCACAGCCTTCATTGTGTCCCATAGGTTTGGGTATGTTGTGTTTTCATTTTCATTGGATTTTAAGAAGTCTTTGATTTCCTTCTTTATTTCTTCCCTGACCCAGTGGTCTTCTAGTAAAGAGTTGTTCAATTTCCATGTGTGTGTAGGCTTTCTGTTGATTCTTTTGCTATTGACGTCCAGCTTTATTCCATGGTGGTCTGATAAGATACAAGGGGTTATTTCAATTTTCTTGCATCTGTTATGGCTATCTTTGTGTCCAACTATATGGTCGATTTTGGAAAAAATTCCGTGTGGTGCTGAGAAGAAGGTGTATTCTTTTGTGTTTGGGTGACACATTCTGTAGATATCTGTTAGGTCCATTTGGTTCATGATCTCTGTTAGACTCATTATTTCTCTGTTTGGCTTCTGTCTTGATGATCTGTCCATTATTGTGAGTGGGGTGTTGAAGTCTCCCACTACTAAAGTGTTGGGATCAATGTGAGATTTAAGTTTTGGAAGTGTTTCTTTTACAAATGTAGGTGCCTTTGTATTTGGGGCATAGATGTTCAATATTGAGATGTCCTCTTGATGAATATTTCGCTTAATGAGTATGTAATGTCCTTCTTTGTCTTTTTTATTAACTGCAATTGGAAGTCTATTTTGTTTTATATTAGGATGGCTACTCCAGCTTGTTTCCTGGGTCCATTTGCTTGGAAAACTTTTTCCCAGTCCTTTACTTTGAGATAGTTTCTATCTTCAATAGTGAGATGTGTTTCTTGTATGCAGCAAAAAGATGGGTCTTGTTTACGGATCCAATCTCTAATTCTGTGTCTTTTTATTGGCGAGTTGAGTCCATTGATGTTGATGGACATTAGTGACCAGGGGTTGTTATTAGCCATTATTTTGGTAGAGGTGGTCATCTTGTGCTTCTTTTTGTTTAGTTGCTGTGGAGATTTCTATTTCCTCTGTTTTCTTGGGTGTAGTTATATTCTCTGGGTTGGAATTTTCTTTCTAGGATCTTCTGTAGGGCTGGGTTTGTTGATAGATATTGTTTAAATTTTATTTTGTCATGGAATATCTTGTTTTTTCCATCTATGTTGATAGAGAGTTTTGCTGGTAGTCTGGCTGGGCACCTATGTTCTCTCAGGGCTTGTAGGACATCTGTCCAGGCCCTTCTAGCTTTTAAAGTTTCTGAGGAGAAGTCTGGTGTAAATCTGATGAGTCTGCCATTGTATGTGACTTGGCCTTTTTCTCTTACAGCTTTTAATATTCTTTCTTTTTTCTCTACATTTGGAGTTTCAATTATTATGTGGCGAGAGGAGTTTTCTTTCTGATCTAATCTGTTTGGTGTTCTGTAAGCCTCTTGGATTTTTATTGGCATCTCTTTCTTTAGGTTTGGGACGTTTTCTTCTATGATTTTGTTGAAAACATTTCCTGGACCTTGGAGTCGGGAGTCTTCTCTTTCCTCTATGCCTATAATTCTTAGGTTCTGTCTTTTCATTGAGTCCATGATTTCTTGGATGTTGTGGGTGAGAGATTTTTACCTTTCTCATTTTCTTTGGATGTTGTACTGATTTCTTCCACTGAATCTTCCATGCCTGAGATCCTGTCTTCCATCTCTTGAATCCTATTTTTGGTACTCATATCCATAGTTCCTGTTCTCTTCCCTTGACTCTCCATTTCCACTTTTAACTCTGACTGTGTTTTCTTTATTGTTTCCATTTCCATTTTCATGTCTTGAATGGTTTTATTCATTTTGTACATTTCCTGCTTCAATTTGCTTGTCTTTGCCTGAAAGTCTTCCATTGCCCTTTCTTTTTCATGTTCAAGTTGAACCACCTTGTTTTGAAGTTCTCTAATGGTATTATTCACAGCTTTTTTTTTTTTGTGAAATTGTCGCTTCTTTGAATTCCTTCATAAATTTAAGTTCTTCTTGAAGGCACTCTATCACTTTCCATAATGTAGAATTGTTATCATTTTTATGTGTTTCAGTTGTGATGACGTGATACGGGTTGGCTGAGATAGTATCTCTTTCTTTTGTTAGAGTCATTCCGCCTTGAATCCTGCATTTTCTGGGGCCTTTGGCCATTTGGATGTCTTAGCTGTCTGTTCCTGTTGTCTTCTAGGCTTGGATCCAAAGGGGGCACTTTGGTGTAGCAGTCGAATTGCCTGACTCCACTCCTGTAAAGTTTTTTTTTCCGCCCCGCCTCTCTGGTGGATACTTCACTTATCAGGGGGTGGAGCTGTATACACTTAAGCTCTGGCTCCGTGCCAGAAGTGCCCGTAGTAGCAAAAAAGTCCAATTATAATAGTAAAGACTTCACGGTTTGCCCAGGGTTGGATCCTGTGGTAGGTATGTCCGCCTTCACACCCTGAAGCCATCCCTGGAAAATGGCAAGTGGGGTCACGGTTGACCAAGTTCCCGTACATCCTGTACACCGCAGTGGGTCACAATCTGCACCTGGATGGGTACTCTGCAGCAGAGCCGTGCACACTTCCACAGGTCCGCAACCCTTTGCTGTTTGTGCAAGACCTGGTGGGGGGGGGGCGCAGGCTGGAGAGTATCCTGTGTGGGGTCTGAATCTGCCTGCTGGGTATTAGATTGGAACTTACCCGGCGTGTCTCTCCTGGTGTGTGGGGTGGTCCCGATTCCTGGATTCAGTGGCTTCTGTGAGTGTCCAAGAGTGGGAGGGAGCGTCCTGCCAGGGACTGCCCAGGGACTTTTAGTGGTCCCTGGGTAGTTGGGTGAGACCCAGGGGGGTCGAATCTGTCAGATTTTTTGTACAGTGTCTTATAACATTCGCGGTTTTGTGTCTGTTTTCCCCAAGATTAAAATGCGTCTGCACGGGCCGCCGCCATCTTGGATTCCCCCCCCCCAAGTACATTTTCTTAAACCTGTCACATAGGTGAGGAATGGTTAGTGTGCTTGTATGATTAAGAAAGTCTCCCACTAGACCGTGGTGGTGTACACTTTTAATCCCAGCACTTTAGAGACAGAGACAGGCAGATCTCTGTGAGTTCGAGGCCAGCTTGGTCTGCAGGGTGAATTCCAGGACAGCCTGGGCTACAAAGAGGATGTCCCTCATACTCTCATTTATTTGAACACTTTTCCCCCTTTGGTAATGCTGTTTGTGAAGGTTTGGGAGATGAGATCTTGTTGGAGGAAGTAAGTTAATAGTGGTGGGCTTTCAGATTTCAAAAGCTTTACCATCACTCTCTGCTTCATACTTGTGGTTCAAGATTTGAGCTCTGAGCTTCTACTCCAGCTACCACGGCAATCATTTACTGTCAGGCTTTCCCTCCATGATGGACTCCTATCCCTCTGGAACTATAGGCCCAAATAAACTCTTTCTTCTATGAATCACCGTGTCCATGTTGTTTTATCCCAGCAATTGAAAAACAACTAATACATTTTGTATCTGTCAAAAGTAAGAAACATGTGATGCTCAGATAGCACTTGTGCCAAGATAATGAAAAGCTGTCTGGTATTAGATGCTCCAAACTGGCTGAAGAAGATGAAGGTGAAATAATACTACGTGACAACCTATGGGAATTTGATTTGAGCTAGAAACTCCTCTCATCTGTACCCATCAGTATCCATCTCACAGTATTTTCAGTAGTAATGTTAACTGACTTAATGTGGGTACCATTTGAGAGAGTTGCCCATATTTTCTTTCCCATTTTCTCATTATATATTTACTCTTCAGCTTTTGTGGTTTATATTTTTATTGCTCCTATGATCACATTCCCTCTGAGGTCATTATTAATCTTATTGAAACTGGTCATCATTCCATTTGTTATTATGGTTTTGTTTCTTGCCTTAATATTGGTGCAATATTTGGTCCTATTATGCTCATTTTCTTGTTTTTCTTTTTGACATGGAAATGCAGGCAAAGGCACTACCATTGACTCACATTCTGCTCATTCTATTTCTTTCTCAAAAGTTCCATGTCCAGAATTATAACCGATCTTACTTCTTGTTTTCTTACTGGTCTATGTATATACTTCTTCATAATCTACATTTTGCCTCATGTGGATATTCAATAATTATTTTCTGTTTGGATTAATAAATGATAGAAGCAATGAAAATGAGTATTCAAGGTATATCCCTAGACCCAGTTCCCTAGTATAGGCCCTAATGCTGCAACAGAACACCAGCTACAGCCTTCCCTACACTCTGCCTGCATCTCCTGTGGATCCTAAAGACCATCCTCTCCTAACCTTCCTCTCTCAACTTGTTGCTTTGTCTGAGACCCCGAATCCAGCAGGCACCTTTTGCTAAACAACAGGACACACCTGCTGGAAAATGAGTAAGCTAGTTGCAGACCTTCTCTTCTCTTTCTACCCCCCTCCCCCCCCAAATCCCTAGCTCCAGTCACCACTCTGTAACAGAACACCTTGGCAACATCCATCATCAATTTTCTTCTCCCATGTTCTGTGGATCCCACAAATATTCACCCTTCTACCCTTCCTCCCCCCTACATGTTCCTTTGTCCAAGATCACAACTTCAGCAGGCACTCCTTGTTATCTCAGGGGCCACTCCTACCAGGGCAACAAGTAGGCTAAAGGTAGACTGAAACTTTTACTGCCGTTGGGAACCAATTTCCCAAGTCTCTTCTCCTGCTTTGTAGCTGGAAACCTGGTGTGAGTCCTCCTTTCCTCTCTGACCTTATCCACAATGGATCACAAAGACCTACTTCTCCAAACTTCCTTCCCCCAACTCATCCCAGTTACCCAGCCTCCTACATCAACAAGCATTCCCTGTGAACACACCTGCTGAAGAAACCAGGAAAACAGGGAATACACAGCCATCTCATTCTCCAAAAATCCAGAGAGGAAACAGAAATGAAGAAACAAAACATCCACCCCAAAAGACAAATCCAGAAATCAACACATAGACCTTAAATTATCCTAACCCCAGATGCTAACATACCAGAGTAAAAACACACTCAGCAACAGTCAGGGCCTATGTCTGTCTCTAATACTGCTCAGCTATCCTGAAGGTCCCAAATATTCCAACATCGCTGAAGCATAAGAAAAAGACCTGAAAAAAGCCTTGATGAATATTATAGAGGTTCTTAAAAAGGAAATGAATAAATCCTTTAAAGCAAGTCAAGAAAGAACAAACAATGGAAGTAAACAAATAAAACTGCTCAACACCTGAAATTGGAGATAGAATCAATAAAGAAAATTCAAACTGAGGGAGTTCTGGAAATAAAAAATAATGGTAATTAGAACAGGAACTAAATACACAAGCTTCACCAACAAAATACAAGAGATGGAAGAGAGGCATTGAAGATGTGATAGAAGAAAGATATACATCAGTCAAAGAAAATATTAAATCTAAACTCCTGACATAAAATTTCTAGGAAATCTGGGACACTATGAAAAGACCAAAACCTGAGAAAAATAGACACAGAGGAAGCAGAAGAAGCACAGCTCAAAGACTAAGTAAATATTTTCTACAAAATCATAGAAGAAAAATTTCCTAATGTAAAGAAGGAGATGTCTATAAAAGTACAAGAAGCATATAGCACACCAAATAATTTTCACAAGACTATGTATTTAATAATGAATTTTCTTACTATGGTTTTAAAAAAATATTTATTTATTACTTCAGGTTACATCTCCATCACAGTGTCCTCTTTCGGCCCCTCCCAGCACCGCCCTCCCACCCTCTACCCCCATACCTTTCATCCCACTCTTGCCAATAGACAGGTCACCCAGATAGAAAGTAAACAGGAATACTGGCACTAACAGCCCTTATGTTATGAACTAAGTGGACCTAACAGATATCTCCAGAACATTTCATCAAAACACAAAAGAGAATATCTTCTCAGAACCTCATGGAATCTTCTCCAAAACTGGCCACATATATAAAGTAAGTCTTAGTTGATACAAGACAATGAAGATAACATCCTGCATCCCATCTGACCACCACTGATTAAAGATGGATATAAAAAAAGTAGAAACAAAAGAAAACTTACAAACTCAAGGAAACTAAACAACTCTTGACTGCATGAAAAGTGGAAAGGACATACATAAAGAAAGAAATTAAAGGCTTCCTGGAATTTAATGAAAATAAACATGCAGCATACCCAAACTTATGGAACATAATGAAAGTGGTGCTGAAAGTTCATAGTATTAAGTAAATCAAATTCACCCTATTATACATAAAAAAGTTTGAGAGACTTCATATCAGCAACTTAAAGTCACATTTGAGAGCTCTAGAACAAAAAAAATCATCACATCCAAGAGAAGTAGACAGCAAAAAAAAAAAAAAAAATCACACTGGAAGTTGCAATCAATAAAACAAACAAAAAAAATTACAAAGAATCAATGAAACGAAGAGTTGGTACTTTGAGAAAATTAACAAAATAGACAGACCTGTATCTAAACAAACTAAAAGGCAGAGAGAATATCCAAATTAACAAAATCAGAAATGAAAACAGGGATATAACAACAGACACCAAGGAAATCCAAAAATTTATTAAGAACATACTTTAAAAATCTGTACTCTGTCAAACTGGATGACCTAAAAGAAGTGGTTTATTTTCTCAGTTAATTTGCCAAAGTTAAACCAATATCAGATAAACAATTTAAATAGATCTATAATGCCTCTTGAAATAGAAACAGTCATTAAAACTCTCTCAACAACAACAAAAAGCCCAGGGCCAGACAGTCTTAGCATAGAATTCTCTCAGATTTTCAAAGAATAGTTAATGACAATATTCCTCAAATTATTCCACAAAATAGAAACAGAAGAAACACTGCCCAACTCATTTTATCAGACTACTATCGGTGTCAGCTACTTTGATACATATACCACATGAAGTCTCTACAGCGAGCATAACAGACCAATTTCCCTTATGAACATAGATGCAAAAATAAATCTCTTTTGTTTTTTTTCTTTTTTTTTTTTTTTTTTTTTTAGTTTTTCGAGACAGGGTTTCTCTGTGTATCTCTGGCTGTTCTGGACTCGCTTTGTAGACCAGGCTGGCCTCGAACTCACAGAGATCCGCCTGCCTCTGCCTCCCAAGTTCTGGGATTAAAGGCGTGCGCCACCACCGCCCGGCTAGCAAAAATAAATCTCAATAAAATACTTGCAAACTGAATCCAAGAACACATAAAAAAGATTATCCACCATGATCAAGGATCAAGTAGGCTTGATCCCAGCAATGCAGTGGTGGTTCAATATACAAAAATCAGTAAATATAATTCACCACATAAATAGGACTTAATAAAACTGAAAAGATTCTCTAAGGCAAAGGGCATCATCAATTGTATATAGCAGTAGCCTATATAATGGGAAAAGATTTTTACCAACTCCACATTTGACAGAGGACTAATATCTAAAATAGATGAAGAACTCAGGAAACTATATATCAAACCACCAAATAATCTAATTAAAAATGGGGAACAGATTTAAAGAGAATTGGCAATTGGATAATCTCAAATACTCATGTTGGATGGTGATGGGAGTTGGGTATCAGGTGTAGGGAGAAATAAGGTGGAGGGGAGAGGAAGCTTTAATGGAGGGACACTTGGGGGATGTTTTGGAAAGCTAGTGCAGTGGAAACTTTCTAAGTTCTCTGAGGGTGATTTTTTTTTTCAGGTTTTTCGAGACAGGGTTTCTCTGTGTATCCTTGATTGTCCTGGACTCACTTTGTAGACCAGGCTGGACTTGAACTCAAAGAGATCCACCTGCCTCTGCCTCCTGAGAGCTGGGATTAAAGGCATGTGCCACCGCATCTTGCATCTGAGGGTGATCTTAATGATGACTCCTAGTAATGAGGGAATATGTGATCTCAACTGATCATCTCTTATAACCAGGAAAAGCTAGCAGTAAGAGGACTGGTTGGTATTCAATTGAGTTGTTGGCCAAGGAGTCCCTGGAAATCTCCAAACAACCCATGTTGTTGCTAAGACAAAGGTTGCTCTACACAGATAGCAGGACACCATTGCTGAGGACAATACTCACACCACTCATTGAAGATGGAAAAGTTGAGCTGGAGCCAACATAGAACCCTCACCGCTAGATTCTAGTTTCCTTGTTGCAGGAATATACTCTGCAGGCTACTGAGACAAACAAACAAACAAATGAAAACAAAACAAAACCAAAAACATGTGGATACCAACCCAGCCACAAAACCTTTGACTTCTAATCTGTTCTGCCTGTAAAATATGCTAAGCCAATGGTGGTATAGAACTTGTAAAAGTAGCTAACCAATGTCGAATTTGACCTAAGGCCCATTCCACTAGAAGGGATCCACACCTGAAACTGCTACAGTAACTAAGACCAGAGACTACATAGCTCAGTGACCTAAGGTAAAATCAAACACTATTTCTATGGCATGGAGTCCTTACATTGCGTGGATGCCAGGAACTGGAGACTGGATAGCCCAGAGACCTGTAATAGAAGCAAATGTGGTTGGCAAAGAAAAAAATAAAATGATTACTAGTGATATTCTGCTATACTCATAGATCAGTGCCTTTTCCAGTCTTCATCACATCCTCTGACAGCAAATGGGAGTGGGTGCAGAAATCCACAGCCAGACATCATGCAGAGAGAGTCCCCTTGGAGACTGAGGAACCCTGCAGAAGAGGAGGAGAAAATATTGTAGGAGTCAGCGGATTGAGGACAGCGGGAGAGGAGAACAAGGCCCACTGAATCAACTAAGCAAGACTCATATGACCTCAGAAAGATTGAAGCAGCAGTTGCAGAGCTTACATGGGTCTACACGAGGACCTCTGCATATATAGTATGGCTATTAATTTGATGTTTTTATGGAACTTCTAATAATGGGAGCAAGTGTATCTTTCACTCTTTTGCTTGCTCTGGAGACTCTTTTCCTCCTGTTGGGTTGCTGTGTCCAACTTCAATATATTTGCTTCATCTTACTATATTTTGTTTTGTCATGTTTAGTTGTCATGTCTTAGGAGCCTGTTCTTTTCTAATAAGAGATAGAAAAGTAGTGGTCCCAGAGAGGAGGGGCTAATAGAAGGGAGAGGAGGAGAGGAGATGGGAGAGGAAGGGAGGTGGAGAGGAACTGGGAGGATTAGGGGGAGGGGAAACTATAATCCAAATATATTATATGAGAAAAAAATCTACCTTCTTTTCCTTTCCATTAATTTATTCACTTTACATCCTGATCAATGCCCCCTTTCCTCCTCTCCTCCCAGTCTCCCCTCATACAACCCATTCCCCCATTTCCTCTCCCCTTCTTTGAGAAGGGGAGCGGTCCCCGGTCCCCCATGAGTACCAACTCATCCTGGCACATTAAGTTGTTACAAGACTAGGCGCATCTTCTCCCACTTAGACCAGACAAAGCATCCCAGTTAGGGAAACAAGATCCAAAGGCAGGCATCAGAGTCAGAGAGGGACCCTACTCCAGTTGTTGAGGAACCCACATTGTTGCTTGCCCCCAGGATGCTTGGGGGCAAGGATGAGCCAAACAACACAAACCATGGGAGTCCAGCAAGTGGCATAAGCAGACTTGGTTAATATGAAAATGAGGCAGGCCTTTGTACCCCCTCCCCAAGTCCCATTGGCTGCCCAGATGCTCGCTGCAGCCATGGCTTGCTCTCATTGGTTCATACTCCATTCTCCACCCAATGTCATCAATCTCTGAGCTTGCTGGGCAGTTTCAGCCTGGCTCTACTTAAAAGTCTTAGGCATGCATGCACCTGTTGCTTAGTGGCAGGCTTTGTTCCTCCTGCATACACACCCTTTTAATTTAATTTTTTAAAGTTCAGTGGGAGACAGAGTTCTAAGCTCTGACGTTGTTGACCCCACCTCAGGAAATGTCCAGTATTATGGGCCGTGCCTATCTTAGGTTGCCCTGCCAAACAGGTCCTTACCTGTCACTGGCTACTGGTACTCAAAGGACAACTAATCCGGAGAGTTTATGCTGGTACCAGGGGTATTTTACGGATTTCCACAAGCCAGGCCTGTATCACCTCTTTGGGTGGGCCTCAGTCTGGATGTTTTAGAGCCATGAGGACTTGTAGCATTGCTTTGGTGATGGAACCTTGTCTGGAAATATGCTGTAGGAGACACTTAAGCAAAACAATTTGCAAAATAACAATCTCTCCCCCTCAATAGTAGTATAGGTGACTATCCAAGATGGGCCAAAGAGCCTTTTTATATTATTCTAGATCTTTTCTATGAATCCTGCATCAAAGGATAGAACTTGCACTTCAGTTTCATTCAATTTAGCAATGGATTCTTATAGTAATACTGAGTAGTTTAAGAACTTGTTGGACCAAGTGCCTTGGCTATACCCTGACAATTGTAAGGGAGCTTCCGAGGTATTTTGCTCTTGGTATGGAGTAAGACATATGGCATGGGGTCACAGGCCAGAACCACATGAAGACCAAGCTGAACATCTGCTACATATGTCCAAAGAGCCTAGGTCCATCCCATACACACTCTTTAGTTGGTGGTTCAGCCTCTATGAGCCCCCATGGGCCCTATTAGTTGACTCTATAGGTTGTCTTGTGGAGATCTTGACCCCTCTGTGTAACTGAACTTTTAAATCATTATTTAACACTTATTTATTTATTACTAAATTCACTTATAACAAACACCAACAATTTCTTAACTATTAATCCTATAAATTCCTACAACCCCTATAACCTATCCACTAAACCTATTGATAATTATAACAACTACTTTCATAACCTTTTAGAATGATACAGTCTCTGGGGCAGGTCCTCAGTCATCAGGAACACAGTCTTTGTTGTAGATTCTTTTTTTTTTTTTATAAATACTTTATTTTTTTTTCTTCAAGTTACATCTCAGTCACAAACCCCTCCCTATTCCCCCTTCCTATCCCGCCCTTCCACCCTCTTCCCCCTAGAAGTTTCCCCTTTCACTCCAACAGATGGTTCCTTCTCTTATAACAGTAAGTATTATACAAAACAACAGATATAAATATGCCACATTTAATGGCCCAGTATACCTTCCCAATGTCCAGTTTATACATATTTGGCCCCTGACTTTAACATTCTACTATCTAGCCATCTCCATGAGTTTAAAGGTCTATATCTGACTCAACATTCATACTAACTTGCAAAACACTTTTAAGAGTATCTTCTTAGATCTATAACACCCTCTTGATTCCTAAACAACTCAAAATTTAACTATGAGACTCTAGCTGTCTATTCTTCAACCACCTCAGAGACCTGAGAGGGGTAAATATATCTGCTTATATAGGAAGTGCAGGGCCTGCAGCTTCCAAAACTAAGAAAGGACATACCAATGACTGCCTGGACAGTTCCCATTTTCTCTCCATACATTCCTGCATCAGTCTTCAGCCTTTGGGTCCTGTTTCTATGACAGACATTTGTTGTAGAGCAGGGATTATGAAGGACTTACCTACCCTGTCTTGGCAGAGTTAGGCTGTCGACTTCCCTGCTACCAAGTTTTGTCCTTTTTGGACAGCAGTCTGTCTGCAGTTGGTGCAAGGGTTTTTTTCATGCCAAGAGATAGGCTTGCCACTAATTCAACCATCTTACAGTGGAGGTTCTTCGATGCTTATCTTCTACTTGGAGTAGAATAGAGGGTGCTCTCAGGCGCTGATATGTCTCGATATCAAAAAAAAGAAAAGAAAATCTTAATTTAAGATAACATCTTTGAATGCCATATTCTGCAGATCTCTTGGGGTGTTTGAAGATGCCCTATCCATCTCTTGTATTTAGATAAGCAAATGTTGCTTGTCTCTTAGCAACTTGATTACTGGGTAGTTTAGAGAATATCTGTGATAGACTGTCATAGTAGCTAACAAAGTGACATTTTTGCATGACTAGGAGTTTGTTTTACTTAACTATCCTAGAACATTTTAGACGGTTGGTATCAAGAAGCCAGAGCTTTACATTTTATTTTTAAGTATCTCTAGGTATGATACCATTAGGAAGCATTACCTTTAATTTTGTATCAATATACAAAGATCTATTCAATTGTGGTTAAATATACTCTTAATTATGTATCAATATACAAAGATCAATGCCTATGTAGCCCAATACAATCTTTTTTTATATAAGTACTTTATTTATTTTTCTTCAAGTTACATCTCAGTCGCAAACCCTTCCCTATTCCCCCTTCCTGTCCCACCCTTCCACCCTCTTCCCCCCCCAACAGCTTCTCTTTTCATTCCAACAAATGGTTCTTTCTCTTATAACAGTAAATTCTATACAAAACAGCAGAATTAAATATGCCACATTTATGAGAGTTAAATGGCCCAGTATACCTTCCCAATGTCCAGTTCATACATATTTGGCCCCTGACTTTAACCTTCTACCTTCTAACCATCTCCTTGAGTTTAAAGGTCTATAACTGACTTAGTTTTCATACTAACTTGCATCACTATTATAACCATCTTCTTAGATCTAGAATGCCCTCTTGATTCCTAAACAACTCAAAATTTAGCTATGAGACTCAAGCTGTCTATTCTTCAACCACCTCAGAGAGCTGAGAAGTATAAATATATCTGATTGTATAGGAAGTGCAGGGCCTGCAGCTTCCAATACTAAGAAATGACAAACCAGTGACTACCTGGACAGTTCCCATTTTCTCTCCATACATTCCAGCATCAGTCTTCAGCCTTTTGGTCCTGTTTCTCTGACAGACATTTATTGTAGAGCAGGGATTGTGAAGGACTAACCTACCCTGTCTTGGCAGAGCTAGGCTGTTGACTTCCCTGCTACCAAGTTTTGTCCTTTTTGGACAGCAGTCTGTCTGCAGTTGAAGCAAGGAGTTTTTACATGCCAAGAGATAGGCTTGCCACTAATTCAACCATCTCACATTGGAGATTCTTCGATGCTTTTCTTCTACTTGGAGTAGAATAGGGGGTGCTGTCAGGAGCTGATATGTCACGATATAAAAAAAAAATCTTAATTTAAGACCACATCTTTGAATGCCATATTCTGCAGATCTCTTGGGGTTTTTGAAGATGCCCTATCTATCTCTTGTATTTAGATAAGGTAACGCTTCCTAATGGTATCGTACTTAGAGATACTTAAAAATGAAATGTGAAGTTCTGGCCTCTTGTTACCAACCGTCTTAAACTGTTTAGGATAGTTAAGAAAAACAAACTCCTAGTCATGCATGCATGTCACCTTGTTAGCTACTAAGACAGTCTATCACAGATATTCTCTAAGCTACTCAGTAATCAAGTTGTTAAGAGACAAGCCCAATACAATCTTAATATTAAGTCCATATACAAGGGTCAATACCATTGTGGCCAACTATAATCTTAATTTTGTATCAATATACAAAGATCAATACCGATGTAATCCAATACAATCTTATTTTTGCACAATAAACAATGGTCAATACCACTTTAGCCTAATAAACTACTAATTTTGTATCAATATACAAAGGTATAAGGGCATATTCAATAATCTGCCCCTTCTTCTTGGACCTTCCTGTGCTATGTCTATATCTCATTTTTCTCAAGCCTATACACTCCTACATAGGAGAGGAAGAAGGATACAGAAAAGGAAAAGTAGGAAGTCCCTGGGGCTAACCTCCAAAACCCATTAAACAGGACCATTTATCAGCTTGTAATCTCTTACCTTAAATATCGGAGTTTTCACTTATCCTTCAAATAACCAAAAAAAAAAAAAAAAAAAAAAAAAAAGGGAGGAGAAACACCTTCCCCACCCTCTGGGCAATTGTCCCAGGGTTGGGATTGGGGCAGGGCTCTGTTCTTATCTTTCCAGGAGAACCGAAGCGTCCATTAGGGGAGCCCGGGGATGGCTGGACAGCGGAAACCTCAGCAGAGAGCAGAATCAGGCACCAAGGAGGACGAGTGACCCAGTTGATTCTGCCTGGCCGATTTCCTCAATATCTGTCTCCATCGGGGGCCTGCAACCACCATGGCAATCCAATGTCGCTGGGACCGTTCAGCTCTACACAATGCCCCGGCCGGAACCTCAGTGAAGCCTGCAAGATCAGCTTCTGCCTACAAACCCCCTAGGTCATCTAAACAGCTGAGAACAGAAGGACTGAACATAAAAGGAGTGTACTAACATTTTTAACCATTTTTTCCATTTGGGTTCGGGCCCCAAACAGGTCTACTATGACCCAAATCAGCAGGAAGTCACTTTAAGAGAGCGACGTCCCATGTTGTAGATTCTTTAACGCACTTAGCAGTCCTTTTTCTGGATCTCTCAGATGCAGGTTCATCAGGGTAAGTTGGTTATTGCAGTCTCACCTTAAATAAGGCTTCATGCTTTCTTCTCTGTGGGAGACCCCAGCCTTCTGCAGGCCAACTTACTTCTTTTGAATCAGGAACTCAGCTGCTCTGCCTCAGTCCTTAAAGCCAGGCACAATTTCTTTTAGGCTACTGTTTGTACAGATCAAACCCCTCTAGGCAAAAGCTGAGCCACAGGGTTTAGTCCTTGGCCTTTTGGTGTCTTGCTCAGGCTTTCTTTGCTCACCAGCTTCTTTCTGCTTCAGGGAAATCTGGCCATCAAATGATGGCCAGCACTTTTTTCAGCAGGACTCTTGGAACTCTCTAGCATCAGGGGCCTCTTCTCCTTCTGGGCTCCATGCACTGTCCTTAAATAGGAGGAACTCTGTTTCAGCTTAATTTGGGCTCCGCCCACTTAGCAGCTGAAAACAATGTCGGGCCTGATACTTTGTTTCTTGAAGTCTATTGAGTCTTTCCTGTTTTTCCTGACTTCAACCTTGTTTTTCAGTCTATTAAGTCTTTCCTGTTTTTCCTGACTTCATGCTGATAATGCTCTTCATGCCCCGAATTAAGAGACAGTATCAGAAACCCCTATATATTTTCTAAATCTAATTTATCTAACCCCTACACCTCTGTCTCCCTCATCATCATTCCTCCAACTCTTGGACAAGACTCCCCGAGCTCTGTCTAATGTTTGGGTGTGGGTTTCAGCATCTGTTTCCATCAGCAGCTGGGTGTAGCCTCTCAGAGGACAGTTATGGTAGAGGCTCCTGTTTACAAGCATATCAGAGTAGCATTAATAGTGTTAGGGATTGGTTCTCTCCCATGGGATGGGTCTCGAGTTGGAACAGTCATTGATTGGTCATTTACTCAACCTCTGCTCCATCTTTGACCCTACATCTTGTAGGCAGGAGAAATTTTGGGTCAAAGGTGTAGTTGGTAATTATCCCATCACTGGAGTTCTGGCTGGCTACCGGAAGTGACCACATCAACCTCTATATCCCCTGCTGCTAGGAGTCTCAGATAGGATCACTACCATAGACTGACTCACTAAAGCCTCCTCTATCCAAGGTCTCTGGCATATCTCAGAGATTCCCCCTACCTCTGATTTCCATTCTGTCTCTTTATCCTCTCTCCCCTAGGCTGATACTCTCCTCCCCAACCCATCCCCTCTCCCTCCCAGTTCCCTCTATCTACCCACCTCTAATCCCTATTTTATTTCCCTTCCTGAGTCAGATTCAAGTATCCTCCCTTAGGCCTTCCTAGTTACTTAGCTTCTTTGGGTGTGTGGATTGTAGGATGGTTATCCTGTGCTTTACGAATAATATCCACTTATAAGTGAATACTTACAATGCATCTCTTTTTAGGTTTGAATTACTTCACTCGGGATGATATTTTTGAGTTCCATCCATTTGCCTAAAAATTTCATGGTATACTTGTTTTGGATAGCTGAGTAGTATGGTGAAATGTACCACATTTAGTTTATCCATTCTTCGGTTGAGGGACATCTAGATTGTTACCAGTTTCTGGCTTGAACATAATAATTTTTGCTTCATCTTACTATATTTTATTTTGCCATATTTGGTTGTTATGTCTTAGAAGCTTGTTCCTTTCTAATGAGAGACAGAAAAGCAGTGGTTCCAGAGGGGTGGAAAGGGGACATGGGTGGAACTTGGAGGATTAGAGGGAGGGGAAGCTATAATCCAGCTGTATGAGAAAAAAATCTATTTTCAATAAATTTTTTTTCTGGTTTTTTTTCGAGACAGGGTTTCTCTGTGTATCTCTGGCTGTACTGGAACTCACTTTGTAGTCCAGGTTGGCCTCGAACTCACAGAGATCCGCCTGCCTCTGCCTCCCAAGTGCTGGGATTAAAGGCATGCGCCACCACCGCCCAGCTCAATAAATTTTTTAAAAGAAAGAAAAAGAGTGCTCAGTCAATGTAGCTTCCTTCATTGCCTTTTAATTTCACTGACCTATATCTCATGGTATATATGGATATTTTAGTCTAAGTAACTACCAGAATGTAGGAATCTCTTAGCCACATTGTTGTTCTCTTTGTATTATTTCAAAACTGTTTTTATGGAAAATCCAATGGTTTCCTGTGATTTCAACCTTTATGAATTTCTAATCTCTTTCATTAATTAACTTATTTGTTCATTTTACTTCCTAATCGCAGCCCCATTCCTTTGTCTCCTCCCAGTTCCACCCTCCCACCTATTTCCCCTATCCTCCCTCTCATTCTCCTCAGAGAAAGGGAGCCCCTCACCTGAATTTGGAATTATTGATGGCCTATTATGAATTTATCACTTTGAAACATATTCATACCATTTCCAACAAGTTAATATGCTGTTTAGATACATCTGCTGGTATTCAACACAAACAATACTGTCATTCTGCTTTTACAAATACAATTATTATGTATATTTCATTAAAAAATTTTCCACTATAAATAATGTACATGTTGGTAATTTCAGCACTTTGGAGACAGAAGCAGGAAGATTCTGAGTTTGCTGCCAGACTAGGTTATATAACAGGATGTTATCTCAAAAAATAAATAAAATAAATGAACAAACATTTACAATAATGTTACAAATGTCAACTAAGATATCAAACCACTAGGGATGGAAACAAACCTTTTGCCAGCAGATATGTGTCTTGGGAACATTTGACTAGGAGAGAGGGGAAAAAAAAAGAAGTTCACTTTTAATCCAGAAATTCCTTATGTCCTGGGAAGATGCACCTAGAAGATTGGGGAATGGGAAATTTATGAAGTGACTATTATACTCTATTTCCTTTTTAGAGTCCAGAGTTTTATTTCTAATCAATATGGAATGTGTTTTTCCTTGCACCCCCAAAACACATAACAATAGATTTCCTATTTAAGACAGATCTGAAGAATTGGTGTATGAGTCCTGTTTCTATACTACATATATATTAGATTAGTACTTATGTTGGTATATATCAATATTACAGGGCATAGCCTTCTTTGCTCCTCAACATATCCTCCAGGCCTGACAGACAGTGTCTGGTATGTAATAGGCCTATTAGCATTCATCAAAAAAAAAAAAAACAAAAAAAAAAAAAACCAAAACAGTGAACACAATGGGACTGCAGAGGCTTTTGATGTGAGACATTTTCTCAGTGGTATCATAATTTAATTTATAGATGACAACTGAATTTTGAACAAATGTTTAGAAGAAGGAATTCAAGTACTTATAGGTTATTAAATGAAAATAAAATACAATGAAGTGTTTTTTCTTAAGCATCTAAGGGATCATATATAAAACACTAATGAAATGACTGATACAGAAGCCCGAATTCCTGACAGTTGTTTACCATGTAGACACCTTATGTGATGTGTGCAGATGGAAGCTATTAATTTGAACTACTACAGAAATAATATATATAGGCATTTATAGTTCATCATTGTAATGTAGCAATATTTTGCCCTTTGTTTTACTAGATTCCCACAGTGACTACCAGTCATGAATACATTTATGTACTTGTTTTTCATAACAAAGCAAAATGGTTATGAGGATAAAATGTCTCCTTTTGTTTTCTTACTACAAGCAAATGAAACAAAGGACATATGGATAAGGCGAATAAGTCACATCACTAAGAAATTAGAGCTAGATGTCCATTAATAATTTTCATACTCGGAAACAAAACCATTGATTATTGGCTAATATTTGTACAAAAGTAATTTAAATCTGTTTTTTGAAATAATGTTTCAAATAGATATGATTTTAAGTTCATGTAAATGTTACCAAAATAAAAAAAATAATGTGTATTTACTGATCATCAACAAGGAAAAATAATACAGTATGGTATATTTACTAGAACACAGTGAAAATAAATTCACTGGTAAGAAAACAGGACACTTTAACTTCTCAAAAGTCATATAAAAAGTCAAATCTTATGAAATCCTATACCAGAAAAGAGATGTGTAGAAAACAAGGATGGGAGGAATGTTCAATATCCAGACAATCAGCAATACAAATAAATCTTAAGGAAGTAGTGAAATTAATTCTGTGCTTGTTCAGGAAGGTATAGAAGATGAGAAAGAGTGTGTGTTCAAAAGCACAAAGCTATTTAAGGAGTTATGTCAGTTTCTATTCCTGTATTAGTGTTATTGGGTAGGCATGCTTTTTTTCTTCCTATTCAGAAAAATAGAATTCAAAAAATTTGATCGAATGAATGAATGTTTCCAAATCATACTATCATCTTAAAAGTGGAGTTGAATCAAATTCATTCTGTTCTTGCCACACCATGCCCTTTCTCTGATAAGATAGCGTCTCTGCATTTGTAGTTATGTTTTTAGGAATAGTACAAAACTATTAGTCATAAGTCCTGAAAGGTTTGCAAAAAAAGTGATCTTGTTTGTCAAATCGTCCATTTTTATGGAGTGTCTGAACATTGCCATAACATACTTTTTTATTTCTAGTTTTTATTTTTTGTTTTGTTTTGTTTTGTTTTGTTTTTGAGACAACATTTCTCTGTGTATACCTGGCTGTCCTGGACTCACTTTGTAGACCAGACTAGCCTTGAACTCACAGAAATCCATCTGCTTCTGCCTCCCTAGTGCTGGGATTAAAGGTGTACACCTCCACGCTGGCAATTGCAGACAGCTGTGAACTGCCATGTGGGTGCTGGGATTTGAACATGGGTCTTTTGGAAGAACAACCAGTGCTCTTAACTGCTGAGCCATCTCTCCATCTGAACAGATTTTTAAAAAAATCTTTGGACAATTTTTATTCATATTTAACAATTAAAGAAATTATAGAAGTCCTAGCTCACATAGCCTATCTGGGTAATAATAGCTCTGGGACTGTGGACTGAGCAAATGGCAGTACTACTAAATCCAAAATGAATTTATCTGTGTTTCACTAACGTTAGAAGGACCCTGGGGTTCCAGGGATGCTTGGTTCCAGTCTCCAGGCCCCAAGCCCTACTGGCTTCTCCTCCCACAGGATGGCTCCCGAGTTCCAGAGTTGCACAGTTCCAGCCTCCAACCACCCGTGTCCTTCCCACCTTTCTGAGGACCACTTCCAGGTACCAGGAAAACATACTTCCATCCTCTGGTCCATGGATCTACCTAATTTCCTGAGAACTGCTGTATATCAGAATCATACAGGTTAGATGCCCCCACTCCAATCACCTGCCTGTGGGCCCAATTGGGTCACAGCTGGCAAAGGAGAGCTGAGGGCTCTCACTGAGATCCAGTCTCTAGCCCACAGCCCTACCCATCATCTCAAAGGGGGTTGTTGAGCTCCAGAAACATCCAGCCTCTGCTCCAGGGGTCTTCCCTGGGCACAAAGTCCAGTAGGCACTAGTGTAAAAAAAATTAGTTAAATTAAATTGGGTGCCATTTGTAGAAATAATTAAATTGTTTACCATATTTATATTGTATCTAATTGGATCAGCAGCTAATCCTGATTCAGACATTATAAGTGAACACACAGAGACCACGTGGATTTTAACAAGCCTTGGCCTGAATTGTGCAATCCTGGCCCAACTAAGCTAGCTCTTAAGTCTATTACCCAAATATGACCCCACATATACATACGTCCCTTTGGACCGCCATTCTCCACACTAGCCGATGTTCCAGGCCATGTAGAATGAGGTTCTTTTTTCTAACCCATGGCATGATTCTACTTCTTACTCTTGCTGCTGGTTGGAATGTTTTCTTCTTCCTGCTGCTGGCTGGAATGTTTTCTCCTTCCTGCTGCTGGCTGGAATGCCTTCTTCTTCCTCTGTCTAAAACACAGGCTTCCTGTTCTAATCTCAAGAAGTCCCACCTTTTCTGTCTTGCCCAATCTCAGCGTCAGCATTTCATTTAACCAATCAGAGTCAATGTAAGTGAAAGACGGCAAACAGGACCAGTTAACATTTAGAATCCTTAATACTACGCCAACAATTCCCTTCTTTTGTCTTAAGAAAAGGTGAATTTTTTAACTCATATAGTAAAAATGATAAGAACAAATAAAAGTATCAATTATATTAATTGGTTTTGCAGTTGTTAATCTTTAAGCAGCCATTATAAAAGATCACACAGGACACCATGTGGATTTTAACAAGCCTTGGCCTGAATTGTGCAATCCTGGCCCAACTTGCTTAACCATATTTTTTCATTTTATTTGGGCCCCTAAGTAGGTTTTCTGCATCCCAATTCAGCAGGAAGAAGTTTTAAGAGAGCGTCGTCCCAATCCCAAAAAGTGGGGAGGATAATGTATGTTGCTTAGGGGGAATGGTTACAAATTGTTATATGGTCTTGTTAAACAAGGTGTAGGAGGTTAGGCTCAGGGATTTCTTTCTTTTCTCTATCCTTTCTCTCTTATATAGGGGGAAAAGACTTGAAAAGAAAAAGAGCGGGAAATATGTATATGATAGAGAAATGATAAGATATAAGGATAGATTATTGAGTTTGCTCTGAAACTCAAAACTATAGTTATTCTCAAATAAGGTTATCTTTTAATACATTTGTATAGAATTTTGTATGTTGATACAAAAATAAGGTTAAATTTTGATTCATTGGTATAGAATTTTATATTTCGACACATATTATGTATATTTCAACTTATATAAGGTATTGTGCCTATACAAATCATTTAAAAGTACAGGCTTACTTCCAATCCTTTTACAGTTGCTATTGCAATCTATTTAGGAGTCTGGATAATACAAGTTGAATGCTGGCCAGTCAAGCTTCTGGTCATGTCAAATATTAGTCTTAATTTATCACAAAATAGGCATAATAGGTTAAACAGATACTAAATAGTTAAAAATCGACAGTTTGTTGTTCAAAGATAGATAGATTTATAAATAAATCGATAGATGTCTTCAAAACCCTCAGAGGCATACAGAAAATGGCATTTAAAGATGTTTTTATTATTTTAAGAATTGTTTGACTTAAGACAATCAGTTCCTGACAGCTCCCATTTGACTTGGAAGAAGAAAATGAGCATCAAAAAGAAATCTCCCATCAGGAGATAATTTTAAAAAAAGAAATCTCCCAACAGGAGATATTTTCCTATTGGGCAAAAATGCCCCTGCTCTCTCCACAGACTATATACAGTCCAAAGATGACCAAGAGCTTAAATGAAGGTAAGTTGATGTCCTGATTCTGCAGAGATAGAATGGGAAAATCCTTATTTCCTGCTGCACAATTTAGTCTATGAAAAATGCTTGGCCAGTAGGCTGAAGATGATGCTTCAATGATATTAACAGATATTTGGGACTGTCTAGGCAACAAACTGCCATTTTCCTTTTTGGAAGCTGCTCTCCTATGCTTCCTACTCACTCAAGTAATAACTTTATCCCTTCTTATGTTTTTGATGGGGTTGAAGGCATGATAGTTATAAAATTTCAATTTAACTTGCGTTGTTTAGAATTAAAAGGATATTTTTAAGTCTAAATAAAATCTTTAGGTTTATAAATATAGGATATGATAGAAATTATTTAAGTTCAGAAGTTTAGACACACCAAGATAGATGATTTTTCTCTTCTTCAAGATTGCCTGATACAAATAGGCTAAGCATTATGTGCATAACTTTTATATATGGTTTTCTTGATACTTCTATTTGTTCTTATCATTTTTACTATATGAGTTAAAAAATTAGCCTTTTTTTAAGACAAAAGAAGGGAATTGTTGGCGTAGTGTTAAGCATTCTAAATGTTAACTGGTCCTGTTTGCTGTCTGTTACTTTCATTGATCTGATTGGTTAAATAAAATGCTGAGGCCTGAGATTGGACAAGACAGAAAAGGTGGGACTTCCTGAGATTAGAACAGGAAGCCTGTGTTTTAGACAGAGGAAGAAGAAGGCATTCCAGCCAGCAGCAGGAAGGAGAAAGCATTCTAGCCAGCAGCAGGAGGAAGAAGAAGACACATGCCATGGATTAGAAAAAAGAACCTTATTCCACATGGCCTGGAACATCGGCTAGTGTGGAGAATGGCGGTCCAAAGGGACGTATGTGTATGTGGGGTCATATTTGGGTAATAGACTTAAGAGCTAGCTTAGTTGGGCCAGGATTGCACAATTCAGGCCAAGGCTTGTTAAAATCCATGTGATGTCCTGTGTCCTCTTTTATAATGGCTACTTAAAGATTAACAACTACCAAACCAATTAATATAATCTAAATACTCTTAAACAATTTAATTAATTATTTCTACAAATGGCACCCAATGCCCAACGTAATTTAATTAGCCATATTTTCTTACGTACTAGGAACAACCAGCCAATGCTGGCAACAACCAGATGGCTAAAGCCCAGCATAAGAACACAATCAACAAAAGCCAGGGCAATGTTGTACCACCAGAACCCAGTTATCCTACTACAGTAAGCCCTGGATATCTATCCTAACACAGTTTAAATACAGCAAAATAATCTTAAAGCTATGCTTTTGATAATGGTAGAGGCCTAAAAAGAAGAAAATAAATCCCTTAAAGAAATACAGGAATATACAACCAAACAGGAGAAAGACATGAATAAAATGGTTCAAGACCTGGTAATGAAATTAAAGGCAATAAAGAAAACACAAGCTAAGGCATTTCTGGAGATAGAAAAGCTAAGAAATTGAAAAGGAACTACAGACAAAAGTATCACCTCCCCAATACAAGAGATGGAAGAGAGAATCTCAGGCGAGAATCTGTCAAAGAAAATGTGAAATCTAAAAAATTACTGATAGACAACATCCAAGATATCAAGGACACTATGAAGAGATGAAACCTAAGTATAATAGGATTAGAAGAAAGAGAAGACTCCCAGATCCAAGGACAGAAAACATTTTCAGAAAAATCATAGAAGAAAATTTTCCAAACCTAAAGAAAGAGATACCTATAACTATATACAAGAGGCATACAGAACACCAAATAAATTAGACCAGGCAAGAAATTTCCCCTGCCATGTAATAATCAAGACATTAAATGTACAGAACAAAGAAAGCATATTAAAAGCTGTAAGGGAAAAGGACCAAGTAACATATAAAGGTAGACCTATCAGAATACACCTGACTTCCAAACAGAGCCTTGAAAAGCCAGAAGAACCTGGACAGATATCATGCAGACCCTATGAGACCACAGATATCACTGCAGACTACTATACCCATCAAAAATTTCAATCACCATAGATGGAAAAAACAAGGTATTGCATGACAAAACCTAACTTAAACAATATCTATGCTAAAATCAGTCCTACAGAAGATACTAGAAGGAAAACTCCAACCAAAGGAGGTTAACTACATCCAAGAAAACATAGTAAACAAATAACCACTGTAGCAAAGTCAAAAGAAGAGAGGCCTATGCACACACTACCACCAGCAACATCAAAATAGCAGTAACTAGCAATCATTTGTTGGGGGTGATATTATGTTTTCTATATATTAATTAACCTGCTCACAGAGGCCTGCTTGCTGTAATCAAGTAATGCTGTGTTACCTTGTTTTCTAATCATTATCTTTGATTGGCTTTAATAAAATGCCAAGGCCTGTGATTGTGTAGAGAGAAAGGTAGGTTTGAGGGCTTCTGGGGCAGACAGAGATGATATTGAGTAGAAGAAGTCAGAACAAGAAGGAGAATACACACCCACCATGGGTTTGAAAATAACTTCATTTCACATGACTTGGAACATCTGCATAGCATGGAGAATAACGGCCCAGGGGGCATATGTATATATGGGTCATATTTGGGGAATAGAATTAAGGGCTAGCCTAGATGGGCAAGATTGCACAATCCAGGCTAAGGCTTGATAAAATCCATCAGGTGTCTGTGTGTGCTCATTTACAATGGTGGGTTAAAGATTAACACTGCCAACCAACTAACTTTAATTTAAATACTGGAAATAATTTAATTCATTGTTTCTATAGTTGGTCATTAATATCTCTCAACATCAAATGACTCAATTCTCCAGTAAAAAGACACCAGCTAACAGAATGGATGTGTAGACAGGATCCATCATTCTGCTGCATACAAGAAACACACCTCAGTAACAAAGATAGAATTTATCTCAAAGTAAAGGGCTAGAAAAGGTTTTCCAAGCAAATGGACCCAAAAAGCAAGCTGGGGTAGCCATTCTAGTATTTAATAAAATAGACTTTAAACCTAAATTCATCAAAAGGGATACTGAAGGACACTTCATACTCATCAAAGGAAAAATCCACCAAGATGGCATCTCAATTCTGAATATCTATGCCCCAAACACATGGGCATCCACATTTGTAAAAGAAACATTACTAAAATTTAAATCACACATTGATACCCACATATTAATAGTGGGAGACTTCAACACCCCACACTCACCAACGAACATGTCATCAAGACAGAAACTAAACAGAAAAAATAATGAAACTAACACATGTCATGAATCAAATGGACCTGAGATATCTACAGAACTTTTTGCCCAAACAAAAAAGAATATACTTTCTTCTCAGCACTTCACAGAACCTTCTTAAAAATTGACCATATACTCGGTCACAAAGCAAGCCTCAACAGATACAAGAAAATTTAAATAACCTCTTGTATTTTATCAGATCGCCATGAACTAAAGCTGGACTTCAACAACAACAGAAATAACAAAAAGCCTACACACTCATGGAAAGTGAACAATTCTCTATTCAATGACAACTGGGTCTGGGAAGAAATAAAGGAAGAAATGAAAGACTTCCCAAAATCCAATGAAAATAAAGGCACAACATACCTAAATTTATAGGACACAATGAAAGCAGTGATAAGAAGAAAGTTTATAGCATTAAGTGCCTTCATTAAGGAATTGGAGAGCTCTCATACTAGTGACTTAATATACCTGAAAGCTCTAGAAAATAAAGAAGCAAACACACCCAAGAAGAGTAGCTCATAGGAAATAATCAAACTCATGGCTGAAATTAATAAATTAGAAATAAATAGAACAATACAAAGAATCAATGAAACCAAGAGTTAGCTCTTTGAGAAAATCAACAAGAAAGACAAACCCATAGCTAAACTAACCAAAAGGCAGAGAGATAATATCCAAATCAACAGATTCAGAAATCAAAAGGGGGAAATAGCAACAGACACTGAGGAGACCCAAAGAATCATTAGGTCTTACTTCAAAACCTTGGGCCTAACCTGAGAACTACCCCAAGGGAGAGAGCCAACCCCTATCACTATAAGTGATTCTCTGCTATGCTTACAAACAGGAACATAGCATAACAGTCCTTGGAGAATCTCCATGCCACAAAGGATCCAAGCAGAGGCCGAGACTAACCCCCAAAGATTAGGCAGAGCACTCAGTATATTGTGGAAGAGTGGGGAGGGGATAGAAAGACCCAGAAGTGACAAGAACTCCACAAGAAGATCAATAGAGATAACTAACCTAGGCCCATGGGGACTCACAGAGACTGAACCACCAAGGAAAGGGCATGCATGAACTGAACCTAGGCCCCCCACACATATGTAACCAATGGGCAGCTTGGTTATCATGTGAGTCCCTAGCAAGTGAAGTAGGGGCTGTCTCTGGCTTATACTCTGATGCCTCCTTTTTGATCACTTTCCCCTAAGGGGGCTGCAGTGCCTAGCCTCAATGGAAGAGGAAGTGTTCAGTAGTGATAAGACTGGATGTGCTGGGGTGGGATGCTATGGGGAGGGGGCTCCCTTTTTTCTGAGGAGAAGGGAGGTGGGATAAGGGGAAGAAAGTGGGAGGATGGGACCTGGAAAAGGGGAGGGAGGGGGTCTACGATAGGGATATAAAACAAACAAACAAACAAACAAATAAATAAACAAACAAATAAATAAATAAACATATATAAAAAAGGTAATTAGAGGGCTGGAGAGATGGTTCAGAGGTTAAGAGCACTGGCTTCTCTTCCAGAGGTCCTGAGTTCAATTTCCAGCAACCACACGGTTGCTCATAGCCATCCATAATGAGATCTGGTGCCCTCTTCTGACCCACAGGCATACATGCAGACAAAACACTAAACATAAAAAAGAGATTTAAAAAAAAAGAAATTAAAGTAATTGAATTACTGAGGTTAAATAATTATCTTTGCTTATGTAAGAACAGAATTTGATGAGCTAAGATGTGAAACCTGAGCACATACTCCTAACCACTGTGTTAAAAAGTTACAGTATTTGGTCATAGTGGAAAAAAGTATAATCCTTCTTCCTTACTACAGATTTTACTTTCTCCTAATAATGTGCCTTTCAGAAAGTCATATAAAGTAGTATGCATATGTGAGCTGTAAGGGAGGGAATATCATATTCAATTATTTAATTCATTATCTTGATAATTGTTTCATGACCCATGTATACTTTTATATGTATTGTGAAAGTAGACTTCTGTTCCCTAAAGCAAAAGATATATTTAATTAGTATTAAATAGGATAAAATATATAAATGAGGTGTATGACTTGAAGCATGAGATATATGAACCTGCAGTAAAAGGATATGTGTTGAGGACAAATCAAGGAAGGAAGAATAAACGAGATTAGATTCATGTGGTAGTTGAAGGTCCTTAGTAATTGACTGAATACAAGTGGAGATTTGCTTTTAGGGGTTAATATGGCATAGCTGGATATGATATGCTAGGGGGAGAAATATTGGAAAAAGAAAGTTCTGTTGAAGGACCTCTTGAAAACTATTTTACCCCATAAATATCTATTAGTCTACTACCATTGTTATAGAAAATAAATCCTTCTGTATTAGTTGTTATAATGTATCACACAAAAAGTGGCTTAAATAATAAAAATTTACTGTCATTCTTTTTGGTGATTGAAAGTTCAAGATCAAGGTAACTGAATGGTTTGGCTTGGGGTTATGATTTTCTTATTGGCTTAAAGATGGCTGTCTTCTTCCTGTGTCATTCTATAGGAGAGAAAGAAAGAACAGATAGGGTAGGAGAGACACAGAGAAACAGAGAGATATATAGAGAACTTTAATGGTTCCCTTCTTTGCTTTTTGAGGCAGGGTCTCTTTACCTAGGCCTTGCTATCTTAGAACTCAAAAAGATTCACTTGCCTCTGTCTCTTGAGTGCTAAGATTAAAGGCTCATGTCTCCATGCTCAGCTAATGTCCCTTCTTATCAGGCCAACAATTCTATTCATCTTGCCCTAATTACTTTTGAAATGCTTCATCTCAAATACTTTCACACTGTGTTAGAATTTCAATGTATGAGTTTGTAAAGGACACAAACATTAATCCATAGAACCTCAAATCTATATAGTTAACACAAAAGATTTAGTGAAATATAAAACAGGTACTTCTAAATGGCAAGAATTTTAAAAAGTGACTCATTTGGGGACCGGCCTGTGTTATGCTTCTTTTCACTCTGTAATAGTACCTTAAAGATCTTTACATTTATTTCATTACTAGGTAAGGAGAATAGAGGAAGAACATGCATGGGAGATTTTATAGGCCATTTCTGAGAGTGTTTCATGTATATTACTTCTGTCACACTCCTTAGATAATAATTCATTCATGCATCCAAAGCTAATTGCAAGAGAGCCTGAAGTATGCCCTTTAGCTGCATCAGCTAAAACACAACACCAAACTTCATAGGCTTCTCTAACTGAAGTTTATGCTTTCTATAGAACATTTTCAGGACAGGTCACTGAGGAAGCCCTGCTGTTATAAACTCACTCTGCTCCCCATTCTGAAGGTACATTAGGGGCTGGCTTACTCTTCTCTCAAGTACAGACAACATTGTCTAACTCATGTTATAGAATTAATCTCAAAGTGGAGTCTTGACTCTGGGTGGATGAACAATAATTTCAGAATTTACAGGTAGCAGTGGGTAGCCCTGATCCTGGAACGGTTCATATTCCCACCCCCTTTCATTATAAATCTGTTTCTCCAATTAATAGAACTGACAGAAACACAAAGAGAGACCATAGCAATTTGAACAAGAATAGCCCCAATAGGCTCATATATTTAATTGCTTAGTCACGAGGGAGAGGCACGATTTGAGAAGGACTAGAAAGATTAGGAGGTGTGGCTTATTGGAGGAAGTATGCCAATGGGGGCGTTCTTTTGGGGTTTCAAAAGCCCATGTCAGACCCAGTCTCTTTCTTTTCTGTTTCGTGTGGATCAGGATATAGAACTCTCAGCTACTTTCCTGCACCTTGTCTGATGTGTGCTGTCATCCTCCCTATATGAATGGACTAACCTCTGAAACTATAAGCAAGCCCTCTCTTATAAGGGTTGCCTTGGTCACGGTGCCTCTTCACAGCAATAGAACAGCGACTAAGACAGAGACACAAAGAGAGAAACATAGTGAAGTCAACCAGGGATGGCCACTACACATTCATGTATCTGTAGAAGCAATTAAATTAAATTATTTACTAGTATTTAAGTTATCATTTATTGGATGGAGGTGTTAATCCTTAACCTGACATTATAAATGAACACACAGAGACACCTGAAGGAATTTAACATACCTTGGCCTGGATTGTATAATCTTAGCCCATCTAAGCTAACTCATAATTCTGAATAAAGCCCCATATAATATACATATGTCCCCTGGGCTGCTTTCTCCACACTATGCCAATGTTCCAGGTCACATGGCATGATCTTCTTTCACCTACCCCATCATGTGTATCCTTCTTTCACCACCTGGTTTCTTGTCCCCTTCTACCCAAGATGCTCTCTGTCTGCCCCAGAAGCCCAAACCTTTGTCCTGCCTACCTCTGTCTTTGCCCAATGTCAGGCTTCAGCATTTTGTTTTTGTTTATTTTCTTTTTTTTTTGTTTGTTTTTTTCTTTTATGAAATGGAAGCACCTTCCAGGCAAGTACCAATGTCTATTTCTCAAGAGATGCTAGGCTATGATGTAGATCACAAAATTGCCAGATATCAACAGAATCACAATGGCTTGCTTTTCTGCTCATTATATTCATCCTATAATCAAACCCCCAACAGGCTTTGACTTAGTCACTGTTCTATTACTATGAGAAGACACCATAACCAAGCCAGTTCATATAAAAGAGAGTTTATTTGGGGGCTTGCTTATAGTTTCAGAAGTTTAGTCAATTATCATGGAGGTTGCATACATGGTCCTGGAATAGTAGCTGAGAGAAATACATCTTGATATGCAGAGAGAGAGAGAGAGAGAGAGAGAGAGAGAGAGAGAGAGAGAGAGA